>OY720448.1:9131087-9293587 GCA_963082715.1 Harpalus rubripes
ATTTTAGTATTTAAAAATCTTATATCATGGGAAACAACATATTAGATTTTGTCTAAAATTAATCAACCAGAAGTGATACTTTACTTGAAGCTCTGAACAGATTCTCGTGAAAAATATATTATGATATACTCCAAAACTTGTTAAATTTAGTATTTACGACTTTTATATGAAAGGGAACAACATATTTGATTTTGGCTTATATTGATAAATTCTAAAACTTCTAAAATTGATAAACCGGAAGTACTACTCCACAAGAAGCTATAAACAGATTTTCTTGAAAAAATATAGTAAAGCATGATCCAAAACTTCTCAAATTTGGTATTTAAAACACGTGTATAATTTGAAACAACATTAGATTTTGACTATACCTATATGATACAGATTTTCGAGGAAAAACATAATAAAATATAATCCAAAATTTGGTATTACACACTTTTCTATTTATTGGAACAACAAATTAGATTTTGTTTACGAACGATCAACCGGAAGTGATACTTTACTTAAAGTTCATTGTTATTTCAAACATGGAATTGACGGGAGGTCATGTGTTGGCCAAATCAGATTTTTTCTAATGTTCTATGG
This sequence comes from Harpalus rubripes, assembly GCA_963082715.1. Classification (NCBI taxonomy): domain Eukaryota; kingdom Metazoa; phylum Arthropoda; class Insecta; order Coleoptera; family Carabidae; genus Harpalus; species Harpalus rubripes. Next base: position 9,131,670 of record OY720448.1, read on the forward strand.
TGATGTGGACTTCAAGCTCATTTTGTTCTCAAACATTGGAATTCGCTAATAATAGCAGTCGCATAAATTAATGCTTTGTCAACACTTAATATTTGAACATTTACGTGAATAAGCAATTTAAAAAAAATATTAAAAAAAACCATTTATGGACCAAGATTTTATTCCCACTGGCATGATGTTGCTGCTGTTGACACATCATTCAAAATATATTTCATGTCCATAGAAACGCGTTTGATTTCTGCCTGGCGTGGCACCGGCATTATAAATTTAAACAAGTGTTATTTGGTTTATTTTCGTTGTTTCGTTATTTTCTGCATTAGTTTATTTAAAATCTGGTGTGGCAAACACAATACCTCCCGTCATTCACAGCCCGAGTCAAAAACATATTAAGCTAATCCTTTATTTTTAGATTAGCGAATTTTACTCTAACTTTGGCAGTTTACTACCTTTTTTGATAATAAAATGAAGATTAAATTTTAAATACCGTGAATTCACTAATTTAAAAATGAGGTTAGCTTAAACTTTTTTGTAAATCGTTAATTTTTATTTATTTAAATACATACCTACATATTTACTTATGCTAAAATCTGTATTGATTTCCTTTCCTATTCTCTCATCATCTAAATCTGACCGATTTTCGGTAGGTAGCGAAATACCGCATCCGGACCACAATAATAGTTACGAAACAATCATCCTTCGCCACACATTCCCGTCTAAGCACACTTCTTTCACCTCGACCACATTCATAATCGCATTCATACAAATAATAATAATAAATCATAATCGGTCACTTTAATATGTTAAGAGTGAGGAATATTTGTTGTATGATGTCAGGTTAGTAAGAATGTTGTTGAAAAAAAGAGTGATTATTTTTGTGGTTGATGTTGTTGTTATTATTGTTATTATTATTATTGTTTCGGGTTTGTGCTAACCCACTAATTGGGAAATGCGTGATTTTATGTATATATGTATCATCTAAATATAAGGTTATGTTGTTATTGAAGTTTTGACTTTGTGCTTGCGTTGTCTACGGCTACTTGAATGTGTCGTGCTGCGTGTGCACTGACAAATGAATGCGCAAATTAAGAGCAACATGCAAACAACGGCTGCGATGATATGCCGTAACGTCACTGTCATTTGCATCGCGATTAGCCAGATCCTCAAGTTGATAACTCAGGCCTTAATGAGAAGACTAAATTGTTACTATGCGACAGCAACAAACATATATTGTCATGTATGAATCATAGGTTTATACAATAAAATTGTTTTAGCAGAACAAAAATGTTGAATTTAAAATAAGATTTCGAAATATAACAATGGGGTTTTCAGTTTTATATATATATATATATATATATATATATATATATATATATATATATATATATATATATATATATATATATATATATATACAAAAGTATATACAAATAATATAGTTATACATTATACTAAGAAACAATACACTAAAATGGTGAAAAATATTAATAATATACAGGTGTCTTGGATATAGGGAGACATGGCTTAAACACAGATTCCTGAGCCCAAAATAAGGCGATTTAGCTAAACTTGCTTTCATAGGAAAGTGCACCGTTTAGCCAGTATTCTGCTTCAAAGTCCTTCGAAAAGAAATTAATTTTGCTTATAATAACGAAACGCTTTGTTCGATTTGAATGAAATTTGGTATGATAATCCATATGGATATGTTCATCATTTAAGATGGTATTTGTTATTGTTAGTGAGCCACTAGTGTATAAAACTTGGGTGTCGTGACCATGATTAGACCATAACTTTTTAATGGCAACGTCAATAATGTATGAAAATTGGCTTTCAGAAAGTAAACTTTATTGTCTCTACGTAAGTTGTGATATCTGTAACGATTTAGACAGAAGAAAATATGAAGTACTTATCCATCTCAAATTAACAAATTTGTTAACACAATTATGACCTGTCAAAGAGGCTAAAAAACTGTTACAGCACCCAAAAGAGTACGTTAATAGTTCAGTTGATTAGTACAATTTGTTTTTTACCTCTCGCTAAGAGAAGTACTGAATTCATGCTAAAAAACGCATATCCAGATTTTAGTGAATAAGCACGTTTTAAGGTCCCTAGAATCCGATTATAACATTTTTACCTGTGTGTGTGTGGATGTTGGATCCACGATTTCTCAAATACTAAGACTAAAGACATTTTCAACTACGGATTCCTCAGTCTAACAATAATGGGAAGAGTTGATTAAGTTTTGGTAACAATTGGACAACCGGAAGTAGTAGTTACAAGAAAAAAATCATCTAAATATTATTTATCGAAAATTTATGTAAATATTCATATTAAAGAACGTTAAATTCTTTATTCGATAAATATAAATTCATTATTATATCTTCTATAGATTTAGAGATAAAGAAATGCATATAAAATAATTTGATGTAAAAATTCTCAGATCAAACTACTTCAAGGCAAGAAATTCAAATGTTTGTAATTGACACATAAATGTCACTGTCAAAAATATTTGTATGCCACTGTCAAAAATATTTGAACGTCATTATGAAGGTTATGAAAATAAAAAAAAGTCAACAACGCAAAAGAATATACGTAAAAAAGAATATAAAAGGAATTTGCGAAAAAATGACGAATATAAAGAAAAAGAAAAGGATAGTAGAAAGAGAAAATTTCAGGATATTGAATACAAAGAAAATGTACGTATTGTACATAATTTTTCGAATATATGTCAGAATTATTTCGTAGTGAGACATGAATATATGTATTTGTATTTAAAACTATTTTTTGTTTTATGATTACAACCAGGTAAAATATCTAGCGAGAGGTTATGTTCTGGCCACATCAGATTTTTAATGTTGGTGGCTATGAATTTAAAAAAATATCAAATGTTAAATCTTGCTAAATAAACGAACACAAACTATTATTAAGAATATTATATTATGAATTTAAAAATCGTAACAACACGTACGGAAAAATAGAGTAGTAAAGTAGCATATATCGTAAATAGTTGATGTTGAAAAAAATAAGGTTTCATTGTTGAAATTCAAACGTCCCATTTATCATCAACTGAAAAAATAGTAACAAGAATTATCGATTATTTTATTCTAAGGGTTTCTTCTCAGAAAATAAAATGACAATTACGATATTCCTTCTTTAATATACCTGACTTGTTTCTAATTACATTTTCTTATTTTTTCTAATACAGCCGAAATCGATAATCGAAAAAAGGTATAAAATAAAAAGCTTATAAATCCCAGTATGCTTTACTTTTTAACCTAAACTTAACTAATTCTACACCTAATTTATAAATGCGAATATAATGTAACATTCATACAGTTCTCATTATTTTGCTGTATTTTTCTGCTTCTTGGCATTTGTGATAATTTAGTAAACTACTGCTAATTAAGGACTATTTTAAATATTTGAATTATTTTAGCTTAATTACATAGTAAAATTTAAATAGTGATTTAAATAAATCTTTTAATAAATTGAAATATTATTCACATGCCTAATTAATATAACAATTAAAAGAAATAAATGAGTTTTTTAAAAAATAAATATGTTCACATTTTAAACTTCATGCTTAATGCATTGTTCACAGAAATTAATTTGAAGGAGGAAAGAGATTGTGGCAATTATCTTCATTTGCATAGGCAAACCAAGGCATGCATATAATCACCTACTTTTCATATATTTTCTACCAGCAAAAAATGGTAATTCACTTAAAACAACATTGCATGTAATACAATGTTTACTATTTCTACATTATTTCTGTATCATGTTACATTTCGGATGATGTAAATTTAAATAACAGGGTTACTTAGGCCAGGTATTTGCATCTTTGATATATCTGTTATAGTAAGACTAGCGCATGAAAGTTGACGTTTAAATTATTTCATAGTGGTTTCTTTTGAAAACATTTCGCTATATTTGATTTGAAAGGAAACTGACCCTTATGTATTCCGCTACAGAAGATTAGAATTGTACTCAATACCAGGAGGCATTTAAAATGACCTTAGCAACAGGATTCCGGGATGTATTTAAAAAATTTAATACCGCAAATTCTAGTTCGTTCGTCTCAGGTGTAAGCAACCCTCAAGTCGGAATTACTGTTAGAGGAAATTAAAAATAATCCTATTTCATAGAATTGCCAAACTAAATAGTTTAAAGATCAAAATATTTTATTATAATCAACATAAACGAAAAATGTTTAAAATATTTTAAACGCACCCCTGTTTTGGTATTCAGTTACCCTAGTCGGCCATCTATTTTCAGCTAGATATAGTAATGTATTTCCTAGTCCAGTATTTAAATGGATTTATGCAAAAATTTAATACCTGAATATTTCGTACAATTCTATTCTTCTCTCGGGTTTCACATGAAACCATATCTATAAAATAATTTAAACGTCAACTTTCATTTGCTAGTCATACCATAACTTAATTATTACTTAAACAATTATAGCATAAGCATTAGGGTGGACCTTAAAAAGGGACAAGTCGAATTAAACATAGCGTAAACTTAACATAACAAAAATATTGAAAAACTTTCAATTGAAATTTAAATAAATTTCATTTTTATATAGATATTTTTCAGTAGTGTGAAAAGGCGAGGGTAAGCGCAATTACAGATAAATAACTTTTTATAAACTTTTCTAAATTATACTTTCAATATTCATATTTTATCTCTGTTTGTTTCTTTAAGTCAAAATTCAGTTTAGAAATTAATATTGTATTATGATAGTCACGACATTTATTTGTTTATCATTAGTCTAGAGATTATTAAGTATACGTGCGTGACTTTGGATGCTCTAGCCTATGCACCCCGTACCCCTAAGAAAATCCTGTCCTGAAGATAGCGTTGTTTTAGATAGTTGGTTTTAGTTAGCCATGGGAAAAACATGGAAGAGTCGAGATTAGTACGTGGCGTCGGGAAGACGTGTTTTGTTTTTGAACATGTAGTGTTTTAGTTTGGGGCGCGTGTTAGACGCGCGTTACAAAATGTAACCATGTAAATAAACATTAGTTTAATTGTTAATAAAAGCTAAATTTAGTCACTAAAAACCAAGTAGTGTCCATGTCTGTAAATCGTAATGTATGTGTTCATCAGTGTAAAGTTAAAGTGTAAAAATGTGTGTGCTCTTCCTTATCACCAGTCAGTAAGTGGAAAGTGTATCATCGTTGGGAGTAAGAAACAGTAGCTGGAGTAAACAGTAAGAAGCAGTAGTAGCAGTCATCTCTTAGCGTAGGAAACTCCCTTCGTGTTATGTATGACAAACAATTAAACTTAAATTAAAATCAAACAGATATATGTTAATAACTCTATAAATAATATTCTATTTGTTGTCTATCGTAAATAATTCAAATTGATAGATAACCGTTATTGTTTTTCATACATAGCCTACTGAAAGCTATAAAAATCAAATTTATTTAAATTTCAATTAAATTTTTCTCAATATTTATGTTATGTCACGATATAATATGAATACATGGTTGAACTCAGAAAAAATACTCTATCGAATGGGCGTAAAATATATATGCCATCCCATTTAAAAAAATATTTTACTCTGTATTCGGATGTCCCCCTTGGTCTTCTATAAGATTGTCTTATAGTATTTTATTGTATCTTTAGTAATACAGAAATTATTTGAGGTAGCTCGTTTAGCTGTTACACCCTGTATATATATATATATATATATATATATATATATATATATATATATATATATATATATATATATATATATATATATATATATATATATATATATATATATACTGTGTATTAGAATTTTGAACGAATATTCCCAATAACAGAATGAAAATGCTAATTTGTAACATCTGTCAATATCATTTAGCAATCACCAAATGGTAGAATTAAAGATTCGGTAGGATTTGCAGAAAATAGTGACATTTCTGAAAATCTATTAAAGATAATAATAAAAAATCGGTAATAAAAGTGATGCAAAATCCAACTTAAATAAAAAACAAACGGTCGTTAAGTTTAGTGAAACTTTATATTGCAATACAAAGCTCAAGTTTACCTAAACCAAATTTATAAATTAAAGCCATTAGTAATTGTAGATGAAATGGTGATATTAGATAGAAACAAACTTTTCATTCATTCAATTGTTTTCTGTTTTTTTTTTTTAGTGCAATGTTTTGTTTACTGCAGTTTTTTAATGTTGTTAACTTTGTCCTCTATTTTCTCTAACAAAATATTATTGTATATAAAGTTTACTTATGTCTTTTATTAATAGTATTTTATAGAAATATACACATTACATTACGAGCAAAAAATATTTGCTACCTGTTGAGTTTATTACAGATATTACATGAACAGAGGTTACTTTTTATTGTAATGTTTTATTTTAATGATACACTCCCAAATATTTATTACAATCTTTATTCAATGCAATATATAAAACATATTTTATGTTTTATGTGTATGTAACATGTCCTATAATTACCCGAATTAAATTTCTTTACGTACAGTAAAACACCAACATTAAAATAATTGTGCATGGGGGCCATATGACTTTGAGATAATTATGATGAGAAACATACTGAATATGAATTCATGAATGATTGTATAAACAAAGCAGAGACATCCGTCGGTACCTACAGCTTGCTTCCAGGAAGTAAATACAGATGTCGGGATTTCGGGAAACCTGTAATTAACTGCCAGATTGCATATGGGGGCTTGCGCGAATCTCATGGACCGTTAGCCCACATAAGGTAGACAAAAATGTGAAATCCGCAATTTTATCAACCGCAATTTGACCTTACATACAAATTTCACGCCTTGTTTCAAAAAGTAGGTTGGTAGATTATCCAAAACAATCATTCTACTACCAGTGTTTTATTTTTTTAACGCTGATGTGTCGATTCAATGATTTTAAAGGGTACAGTTCTAACGGATCGTCTCAACTGATCCAACAGACGATTTTAATGTCAATCACGATTTAAAATATACTGATTTGTTTCCCTATTCTTGAAACGCGTGTCTAAAGTGATACATACTTCCTTGCTTTTTCCGCTAGAGGCATAATATAATAATTACTCAGCTGTCATTTGTCATTGTAAAATATAGATATAAAATCTCAAAAATGCTTATATTTCTTCTACAGAGAATTTATTTTAAAATGCAACATATGGTTCATCACTTCCATGGTTACTTACTACTGTCAAAAAATGTCAGCAATGTAATATTTGTCCAGTTTAAAATGCAACATTATAAATAGTATTGCAGCACAGGAGATACCTCCAGAACACATCACAAATGGTGTCAATTCTATCTACGAGCGACTAGGATATTGCCTCAGTGTGAATGGAGGTATTTTTGAACATTTATTACATTAAAATTATGAATTTTTGTGAGCCAAAGTTTGTTAAGATGGTCTACATTAAAGTTTTGATATTTTGTTAATAGTATGTAGGCTAATTTACTTGAAATTGGTATTGAAAATACATAACTACAAATTTTTGTATGTTGCATTTTAAAATGGACAAATATTACATTGCTGTCATTTTTGACAGTAGTGTGTAGTAACCATGGAAGTGATTGACCATATGTTGCACGTTAAAATAAATTCCCTGTATATACGGGGTTTTAATACTAATGGTAGTTAGAACAAATTTAAACAAACAACTTTTCTTAGTTGCAATTTTTTATTTGATGTCCTGGTTCATATTTATTGGAGTTCTTTTATTTTACGAAAAATCGTCATAAATCCCTTATTTTAAGAACTATTGAAGAAAAATTCTTTTAAAATTAACTTTCGGCCCTGTAGTGTAAAACCTATGCATTCACAGTTATTTTGACTTCCTTGTTCTTTGTACAAAGTAAAGGAAGTATTGTAATCGCGAAAAATTTCGGTTTTTAGATTTCAACGGAATATAATATTAATAACTCAAAAACGGTAAGCCGTAGAAAGTTGAAATTTTGTATTTAGGACTGCTATAACATCTAGTTGTGCACCTTCCTTTTTGGTCATTACATAATTTCCAGAAATGATACTTTATTTGAAGCCTATAATAGATTTTAAAGAAAATCTATTTAAAAATATAATCCAAAACTTTTCAAATTTGGTATATAAGACTTCTATGTCAATTGGAATAACATAGTAGATTTTGGTTAAAACAGGCTAACCGGAAATGATATATTACCTGAAGTTGTTTTTCTTCAAGAAAATGGTTTCATTTTCATTTTAGAAATAACTGCTTCAAATAAAAGTTATAGAGAATTAAATTCTGCGTCTAGTACATCAAGTATTATTAAATTAGCCCTTTGTATAAGCGAGATATGTAAACTTAAAACTTTTATAATGAAGCTTGTTAATGTCAAATTACGTCAAATACGTGCAATTTTATAATTGGGTCTATACTTCATATTGGTCTTGCGTATAAGGAAGTCGTGTGGTGTCAAATGACAAAATGGCGATCGATTGTTTTTTTTTGTTGATACATTAAAAAAAATGTTTAGGACAAATGCAGTAGACAATTTAAGGCTAAAAAGGCACCAAATCAAAAATTGGAACTAAGTAAAGTTGTTTGTTTTAATGAGTTCTAACTACCATTTTCGGGTGTAACTTATTATTAACACCCTGTATAAGGTATTTATTTTTATTTTATACTAATCTGGTATTTTAAATCGGATCAAAGCAAATGGGAGTCGCGTGGCCGTGTGCGGCGAGGTGTGCGGTGTGCCTAAGTGTCTAGTCGTGAATCTGGGGACCCCCGTTCGATCCGGACCGACATCATAATTATTTAGAATTTTATATTTTAAGTGACGTCTCCCTGTGGTGCACTCTACGCCAGCAATGCGTGCCCTTATATCAGGAATAAGACATTCTAATTCTGAAACAAAGAAAAAATATTCTTTTTCTTCAAGCGTATTATAATATTCATATTATGCTCCCGTACACACACTATAGAAGAAGTTCATTGTCTTACTAGTACAAAAATGTTGATATTGTTGTACTAGTAAAAAAATGTTAGTGTTTTAGTTCACCGCTGGCGGCGGCAGTTGGCACAGCAACACATATTATATTGAAAATTGTTATTTGACAGTTGTGTCGTTTTTGTTTTGTAGTGTACACAGCCAGCTTTGGCTGAAATTGCAAACACTACAATTAAAAAATTCCAAAAAAAAAATGTCAAATTATTCTTTCAAACACTTGAAGAAAAAATAGTATATGTCATTCGGAGTAGAACGCCCTTTTTGTGTTTTACCCAGCTTGCCTAGCCTCGGCTATCGCCTCGGCCGCAATAGCTGGGTTCAACACAAAAAGACCGCTTTCTACTCCTAATAACATAATATACTATTTGTAATATTTTATTTGTAAAAATAGATAAAATAGATCGTTAATACCTAGCGCATCTAGCAGATATGCGAATCAAACAAATTAAAAATAATGATATCAATGACAAGTGGCATAATCGAACAGTATTTTAATTCGCATTGTCAACTGATTTTGTTCCTTTGACATCTTAGAAGTTACGTATATCTCATTTACAGAGGGGGTCACAGAAGTAGAATATTTATTTTAAACCTATATTTAGGGATATGAGACGTAATTAAATCTAGTTAAGCAAACAAAGTAAGAGCGAAATTTAGAATTTACTTTTACTTTTAATTTAAAAACGTATTATATTATAAATATATTTAAAATAGGCACCTGACATTTATATATTCACATTTAAAATGTCTAAAAGATTTATTTTAAGACAGAATTAAAAACGCATCTTACAAACCAATTATTACGGTTATTTAACTTCGGAAATTAATTAAAAACAATTTAATTGCTACAAAACGCAAATCAAATTCAAAACAAAAATTCAGATCATGCCAAGATAAGTCGGACGACCACAATACCACTAATTTAAAATTTCAAACTCTTCATTAAACATAGAAAACGAGAATTAAGAAAGATTTAAATCTAAACTATCCCTTAGGAAACCAATTTACATTTCTGAATTACTAAACAATCAGAAATATCCGATTGGAATAAATATGAATCCTGATTTGAATTCCATTGTCTTCTGGGTCCAAAATAATAATTTCATTAATTCAGAGATAAAGAAGAGTCACGAATAGAAGACTCAGTCAGCGGAATATTGTGCATGAATTAGTATTTATGAATATGGGGATATTTTGTTGGTAAATTGTATTGTTTTTTCCACAGGTGTTCTATACCAGGTGTGACTTTTTATTCATACATGCATAGTGGTTCGGATTGCCATTCTACACTTCCATTGCCGCGATTTCAAGCTACTTTAGTATTCAGTGGATGGATCGAATGCACATGAAATATAATTACTTCATTATGACGTTTCCTTAGCGGCAGATGCGTTATTGTCTCGCTTCAGTGTTTTGTTTGTCCAGTGCGTATGGCGACTGTGATCGCGTGCTCATATTTAATTAATTTGCTTAGATGGGAGTATCCACTGTTTCCTGCTTTTAATTTTCGGAGAATTTAGATCCTAGTGCTCACTCAGAGACAAACAAATTATCGGGGTTATTTAAATTCTAGTGGTTTCAAGACAGATTATTATTTGGTTGATGAAAATTGGATAGAATTATTTCAATCGTTACCAGGAATTTTTATGAAACCGAAAAGAAATCTATGGTTTAAAATTTTGACTAATAATGACCTTCCAAATGACAAAGTTCTTATGATTATTAATAGAAAATTAATTATATATTTACAACTTTTTTAACTAACATAGATTGGTAACTCTTTTTAAAGTTTGATTCTGAACAAAATGATGAAATTCATATAAAAACACTTCGAAATGAGAAAGACTATTAGTTTTCCTAGGCTTAGGGCGAATTCATGTAGTCATTTACTTTTACATTTAATTTAATTTTCATTTTCATTTAATTCTCATTTATCTTTTTACCTTCCGTCACCTTTAGGTTATGGGTATTGTCTTTGGTCAAAAAATTTTGTGGTGCATTTATTAGATTTTGGTTATAATTGGTCAACCGGAAGTACCCTCATTTGAAGATTTTAACAGATTTTCTTGAAAAAACGATGTTAAATATCATTTTTTCACATTTAATGTTATTATAAATATTAAAGAATATTTTGTTCTCTATACGATTTTAATACATTTTATACTTCATATTAAATGGATATAGAGAAAAATTATAAAGAAATTAAATATCATATATTAGCCAGCTATGCTATAACTCTGGAAACAGCTGCTATATTAAGAAAATTCTGATTGAAAGATTTCAGTGTCAAGTGCAATTGATAGTATGTTTGTGGATTTTACTGGAAATATAGGATCTTTTGCTAGTAACTTCCTGTATGGAATTTTTATAAAATACATACAACTGACGGAAGGTGGAAGGTAATGTGCTGGCCACCTCAGATTTTTTAAATGTGTCATTCAGACAGACAGATATACAAATGCATGTGCATATTGACATTGACAAGTTCTATTTCTAAAGTTTTTTAAAAAATGTTTAATGAAAGCGATAGTGAGGATGAAGTATTGCCGTTAGCTTTGAATTTATTATCAACCAATTTACTTTCGTCAAAATTCATTTTTGTTGATTTATCTTTGACAAAATTCCAATCAAAAATTTTGACGTTTTAAAACATCGCAAGTGCAGTGAATTTTCATTTTCTTTTAAATTCAAAAATTGAAAGTTGGTTATCTTATAAATTAAATGAAAATTAAAGATAAATGAGAACATAAGTTAAAATGGTGCATGCATGCCTACATTGGTTTAAATAGATTTAACTTTTAAAATAAATTAAATGTAAATTAAACGTAAATGATTGCAAGAATCCGCCTTTAGGTTATTTTTTGCCAAAATTTAGAACGGGTTGCTTTTCAGAAAAAGATACTAACCAATAAAAAACGCTGCTATTTTACCGACCAATGCGGCTTTATACTGACCAAAATATTCATGTACGTATATTTATACTGACCATTTATTTTACAAATTCCTTTAATACAAAAAAAAAATAGACTTAAAAATATATCCACTTTTAAATTAATAAAAAATGTATCATCATTTCAATTTTTACCGCTTTTGAGCGGTATTAGGCAGGTTATATTATTATATGATCGACAAAATCGATGGTGTGTTTTTAATGAATAAGTTTTTTTCTTAGAATACGTATTTTTTATTTTTACAAAGATTTATTTTAAAAATATAATCAAAAAAATATGGTTTACTTGGTTAAAAAAGTAATCGGTTTTGACTTTGATTTGCAAAATCAAATTTGTATTAATAAATTTTTAATAAAAAAGCTTTTTCCATATCACAAGTCCTGTGTCATTATAGAAATCTGCGAATAAAAGCAGTTTGACACACCTAGTAATGGGTAATAAGTCGTGATGATATATTATTATTATAATTAAATTTGAGTATCTTCATTTTCTTCGCCAGTTCACACCTTGTCTTCTTGGAAAGATGATCTGGGGATTCAAGCTATTTTCATCACTATAATCTTTAAGAAAGTATGATTAAAATGGAATTGCGATAATTCGGAATTGTCTCGCCAAAATCTGGGCCGGGTGATCGAAGCTCTTATAATTCATAGAATTGGGGAGTTTCACTATGTGAAATTTAAATGTTTTGATAATGTATACTAGGGAGGACCTTAAAAGGGGCCAAGTCGAATTTTATCCGGTCCGCCCCCTAAAGTGGTTCCAAATTGTGCAGGCAATGATTCCGGTTAATATTAATATTTGACCGTGCCTAAATGCACTTGATTTTTTCCCATTTAAATAACATTGGGTTTTGACACATTTTGGAACTGTATTTTTGTCAAAAGCAATAAGAGGTTTACAAAATCCACTCACTATTGGAATATACAAAATGTCTTGGAAATAGGGGGACATACAGATTCATGAGCCCATAATAAGTTGATTTAACTAAACTTACCTATATCCGACATTGCACGGTTTAGCCCATATTCTGCTTCAAAGTCTTTCTAAAAAAAATTTTTGTTTATAATAACGAAACACTTTGTTCGAATTGAATGAAATTTGGTATGACAATCCATATGGATTTAATTCGTCTTTTAGGATAGTATTTGTTATTGTTAGTAAACCACTGGTGTATGAAACTTGGGTGTAGCGACCATGATTAAACCATAACTTTTTATTGACAACACCAATAATGTATATTTTACTGTTTTTCAGAAAGATACATTCAATAGTAAACTTTCGTGTCTCTGCGTAAGTTATGATATCTGTAACGATTTAGTCAGAAAAAAATAAAATGCAAGTGATTCCGCCGTGTAATTTTTTAAATAAATATTATCTAGCAGTCTTTCCAAATGTCAAACAACTAATTTTTAATGACAGTAACAATTGTTTATGGGTTGTCAAAAATTTCCTTTGCCATATTTTAAAACTTGTCACATCCGTTTGTTCGGTCTTATAGTATTTTACTGCTATTATTATAATAAGTCGATTAAATAATGTTAGCTCACTTTAGAAGATTGACAACTCATAAATAATTGTTTGTGTAATTAAAAATATATTTCAAAAATTACACGGCGCAGTCACTTACATTTTATTTTTCTGCCTAAATCGTTACAGATATCATAACTTACGCAGAGACACGAAAAATAGTAAATTTATGGTTTAATCATGATCGCGACACCCAAGTTGCATACACTAGTGGTTCATTAACAATAACAAATACCATCTTAAAAGATGAATTATATCCATATCCGAATAAAGCGTTTCGTTATTATTATCTACAGATTTATAAAATATTTAAAATTATAATCCCGGAGCTACGCTCTAAACAAGCAAAACTCCTTGGTTACAAAGTTCATATTTCAAATGTATGTAACTGACAGATAAATGTCACTGTCAAAGAACTAATCATTACAAATTAATAATAGTATCGTTTTAAAAAGAAAATAGTAAGTAGAACCATAGTTATATGGAATGGATCTTAATATCTTAATACAGTTTCCGCAATAACTAAATATGTAAGTATGTATATTTAAATTAATAAAAATTAAATAGCGGGAGGTTTGGTGTTGGCCACATCAGATTTTTTATTTATTTGGAACCAGCCAGGTAGCCTAATAATAAAGTTACAAGTTAAATTTATATTATCTTGTAATTAAAAGTCGAAGTCACACATTTAAAATGTTGTATTGTAAAATTAGAATTCATGACAAAAAGTAATATTTAAGTTCGCCCACAACATTGTAATTTAAACCATATGTTTTTCTATCACCCTGTATATTTTTTAATACAATTTTTATAATATTGTGACATTATTGTAAATAAAATTGTTAAAACAATAAAAATGATATATTTAAAAGTCAGCTGTAAAACTTGAAGGTGGATTATAATAACATCCTTTATGAACACCTGCATGGAAATCAGTTCCTTGAATAATATTGAATTTATTGTCACAGTTGAAAAGCAATCCTGTATGTGACCGCCTCAAACATTACACCACACACATTACAATATACTTAAAAAGCATGCCTTTAATATTAACTACTAAAGCCTAACCTTGCGCGATTCCAAGAAATTATTTTAAATAATGTACATTGACAGAGATGGCAGATGGCTCCATCCCTTAGGGGGAACAAGGATGGAGATGTTTATGCATATTTTTGAAACACTCATAAAAAATATTTATGTGTTTTCAAAAGGGATGAAATTTGGTGAATTGCTCATTGATGGGTGAAACGACGAGCGAAGGCGAGTCGTGGTTTATGGCTGTGTGAACCTGACTTCGTGCTCTGCCGCTGTTGTGGGGATTTTTACCACCGAGATTAATTTATATTATTGCTTGATTGCAACGCGCGGGATTCTAATAAATAATGAATGAATTAAAGTTTATTTTATACCTAGCAATAAACGTTCGTGTCGCTCGCTCACTTCTCATATTCCATTTGAATTTTTTATTTGTTTTATTAAACGCCTTTGCGACTGTTCATTGTTTTTGCTATTTTTTAAATATTAAATAAGTTTCTTAATTTATGAAAATTATCCGTGAAATTTAAAAATCAATTCTTTATGGATATGTTTATAGTATTTATTAATAGCTACGCAACGCAATTCAATAAATATCGATTCTTTAAATCGATTAAATTAATGCTAGATTAATACTTCATTAAAATGTATAAAAAAAATACTATTCGTTTATAGTTAATGACTTTGGACTCAATAAAATATTGATTTTACAATCCTTTAACAATATGATTTTCAAATGGAGAAACACACAGGTGCATTAAACAATATTATTATAATTATCAGGGCCGGCTCGATCTTTGATTGATTCTACTGTGAGGGCCCATGTGAAAGAATTATTAGTTCCGGAAATCTACGATTTTACCTCAAAGAAATTGCAACAAAAGCTTTTTACGGAATCCTGTCCAGAAAAATGCGCTGAATAACATTTCAAAAGTTTTCGGAAATCTCCCGCACATAGGTAAAAACGGCGGCGTGTTTTGGGCCCGTCCAACTTTTTTTGATTTTTTATGTTACGAAGAATTTAAAAATAGAAATTCCGTATTTTTTGTTTTCTTGAAATTATGCTTTATAACGCCTAAAATAATTATTAAAGTTTTGGCGCGAAAGTTGTGACGTTAGCGTCATTCCGTCATAAGTAGAGAGAACCGACATACGTTACCATTAATATGATAATATACAATAAATGTTGCAAGAATAAAAATACGTATCCATTACAAACAGTGATCAAAAATCTTTAAAGCTAATGGTAATAAAGGAAGCCAGATAGTTATTATTTCATTTCAAAATATATATTTGTTTGAATTACTTACATGAATAGGTCTATAGGAGTAGTGAGTAGTGGTAAATGTTAATTTATGTAAAACTTCGACAGTACATTTTATACATAAATAAAAATCAAGTAAGTAAAATTAATAATTTTTGTTCGTTTTCACAATCAGGTTAAATATTTAAAATAAAATAAATATAAATATATCATCACGGCATATTACCCATTGCTGGGTGTGCCAATCTGCTTTGTACACAGAATTCGGTAATGATGATGACATATTTGTACCGTGCGGGCGTTTATCAGTCGTCACCTCGTTGCTGGCGTGGAGAGTGCACCACAGG
Source organism: Harpalus rubripes (assembly GCA_963082715.1). Classification (NCBI taxonomy): domain Eukaryota; kingdom Metazoa; phylum Arthropoda; class Insecta; order Coleoptera; family Carabidae; genus Harpalus; species Harpalus rubripes. The sequence goes on from OY720448.1 coordinate 9,147,755, forward strand.
GGTCAATTTTGTGCCATTTAAAATTTGAAATATTTGTCGTCGGTCAGGATCGAACCCGGTTCCCCAGATTCGCGACCAGACACTCAGGCACGCTTGAAAATCTGAAAATTCAAATAGTAAAGTAAGGAAAATGCATATAATTATGGATTAACAAAATTAATGATTAATCAATTCACGAGGATAAAATCTCATTCTCATACTAGTAACAAAATTGATTATAAAATGTAAAATTCACATTAATTAATTTTGGTTCTTTAGAAACAAGTGCAAAAAATATCGGCTCATTTCTAAATTTTTCATCAACCACTTTCATATATTAAATACGTAATATTGGTTATATTTAATTGCATAAAAATTTTGGATGAAAAAATGCGAACTGAACCGATATTTCGAGTAATTCTTCACACTTTAGTAGTAAATAAATATGAATTGATTCTCACTTGTCGCAAGCCGGCCCTGTTAATAATGCATAGTGAATTTTATGTCATATTCTGTAAAAATGTGTAGGTACTTGTAAATATAATGTTTCTAGCATATTACTTCCTGCTATTCCAATTTTATGGTTTATTTATAGAAATATAACTATGTATATTAATAATTACCTACACGTGCTGCGTAAGTAATTTTTTTACTGCTGAATAGTTTTGCAAAACGTCAAATATTGTTAATTTATTTGTTTCAATAGAGTGATTGCAAGAATTTATATTTGATATTATGTAAAATAGTTACTATATAAACTTATAAGAAATACACTTTTATTTAATAATTCACTGCGTTTATTTTGGCACCAATATGGCGAACGAGTCAGCTATGTATTATCTAGTAGCTGTAGTTCATACAGCTTAACATGTGAAATGTCTACTTTTATTTATATAAATATATATATATATATATATATATATATATATATATATATATATATATATATATATATATATATATATATATAGACGGGTGAGGTAACTTGGACGACGCAGCATATAGGTTTTAATGGTAAAATCTTGATGTGCAGTTATTTGTTTCCCTAATTATTTTAGAGAAAAATTGCAATCAAGTTTTTGCTACAGAAAAAATATTGCATCCGAATATGCTATTGTTTATAATTTTCCAATGTGCGGAATCGTAAAAATAGTCGAAAACAATAATAACATTTTTGCAGAAATCATTGATGCCATTGAACAAAAATTGAAATAAACCCCAAACATCTGTCACTACTTAAAGAAATATTAAATTTCGTTCTCGTCAAACTACATTGTTGAAATCTATTATATTGTTGTCATCAACTACCTGCAATAAAGATGTTTTCATTTTCCCTCGTTTTAAACAAAAGCGCAAACTTCTGTCATAGACTACGTTTACACGTATGAGAAAAATTTATTTTGACTTGACTTTTAAAAGGCGACTTATGAAAAGTCAATTTAATGGTGCGTTTACACATAAGGTCAAATATACTTCACTTTACGTTTGTTACTTGTCCTTCACTCAGCTTTGACTTTGACAGCAAAGTAAAGTTTGGTTATAATACGTGTGATGTAACTATTATCATATAATCATAAAAAGAATAAATTATTTATAGAAAAAATGGATAGTAAACTACAGTTACTAAATTTAAGCGCGATATTTTTAAATAACATAACTATGCAGCAACAATATTGGATGCGAAGTAGATTACAAAATAATCGCATAAAATATTTTAAAATTCGAGAATATTTTAAATTCAGATATAAAATTATGTAATTAAATATCTCGGAATTTGTGGATGAAAACTAGATGTCACTGTTAGTAAAGTAAAGTATGTTTTGTTCGTTGGTTCACACGACTTTTTAAAAGTCACTTATATGAGTCAAGTCTATTTTATTTTGGAGTTGACTTTAGGAAGAAAAGTAATAGGCGAGAGTGTTTACACAACGGCAAAAGTCGCCTTTTGAAAGTCAAAGTCTAGTCAAAGTACTTTTTTGCTATACGTGTAACCATAGTCATAGATTTTTGAAGTTAAAACTTATACACTATTATTCACGAAAGATGACTATTCAAGGTCATTTGTTCGAAGGAAGAATACACATCACTTTATAGCAGTAGCTTAGCAACATTTATATTAGAAAGAGAAAATTTATTTGACCTATGTCTATTTAATTTATGTTCTGTGACAGATATACGTAAATAGTGGCATTACTTTCTAACACACTACAAATAATAATGACATATGTCGTAAAATTACAGATACCTAATTATCTACTGCACTGCTCTCTGTGCAAATATTTACCCAGTGGCGTTGACGTTTAAATTAAATTGTTATTCCTTGGTTTATAAGTTAAGTGTATGTTTTCGTATTTTGCAAAAACATAAGTGAAGAACATAAATCTTTCAGAAAGGCATTATTTAGAAAGAAACATAATTTTCAAATGAATTATTCTTATATTTTCAGTTAAAATGTGTCCATAAATATTTCATATTGCACGCCTATACAAACGAAATGCAATGAAGTTATCTGCAAGTAATATTATATCAGACGGCTCACAAATGACCTTGAATAGTCATCTTTCGTGAATAATAGTATACTATACTTACTATATACAAAAACTCTGATGTGGACACCACACGACTTCCTTGTACATAAGACCAATATGAAGTATAGACCCAAGTATATAATTGCACGTATTTGACGTAATTTGACATTAGCATCTATTTTTTATTTTTTTATTTTTTGTCCTAATCCATAGCAAGCTTCATTACAAAAACCAAAAAGTATATAAGTTTTAAATATACATATCTCGCTTATACAAAGGGCTAATTTAATAATACTTGATGTGCTAGACACAGAATTTAATTCTCTAAAATTTTTATTTGAAGCATTTATTTCTAAAATCGAAATGAAACCATTTTATTCAAGAAAAATTGTTAACAACTTCAGGTAATATGTCACTTCCGGTTAGCCTGTTTTAACCAAAATCTACTATGTTATTCCAATTGACATAAAAGTCTTATATACCAAATTTGAAAAGTGTTAGATTATATTTTAAAATAGTTTTTCATTAAAATCTATTATAGGCTTCAAATAAAGTACCATTTCTAGAAATTATGTAATGACCAAAAAGAGAGGTGCACAACTAGATGTTACAGCAGTCCTAAATACAAAATTTCAACTTTCTACGGCTTACCGTTTTTGAGTTATGCGAGATACATACGCACGTACGTACAGACGTCACGACGAAATTAGTCAAAATGGATTCAGGGATGGTCAAAATGGATATTTCCGTTGAAATCTGTAAACCGAAATTTTTCGCGATTACAATACTTCCTTTACTTCGTACAAGGAAGTAAAAAATGAAAAACCTTTATTGTTGCGGTGATGACAACAATGTAATAGTTGATTACAACAATGTAGTTTGACGAGAACGAAATATAATATTTAAGTAGTGACAGATGTTTACGCTTTTGTTTAAATTTTTGTTCCATGGCAGGAATTTTGTTCTAAAATAATCAAGCAAATAACTGCACACTAAGATTCTACCATTGAAACCCCTATGTTGCGTCGTCCAAGTCACCACCATATATACATATTATATTTTACATTTCTCAACTACGCAATGCAACCCTAGAGTCGATGGCAACTTGCAACTAAAGTTGACTATTGTTAAACTTGTTTGATTCGGTTGCCGGTTAACTTTCAACTAGCAACTACTAAATTAATCAGTCAACTTTGGTTGACGTCACAACCGAAGTTGTCGGTTGCCGTTAACCAAAGTTGACTAATGTAATATCTGCTTTATCTTAAACCAGTTTCCGAATGACTGTTAATTTTTTTTTGTATCTTTATTAGAAATCTGTTAAAGATTGTTAAATTCATTATAAATCATGCTGAATTTATATAATATGATTGTACCTAATTTGTGTTTTTTATTTGAGAGCAGATTTTAAATATTTCGTTCTCAATTGAAAAGCCTTTTCTCCGGAGACCTCCTTGTAGATATTGAGACGCACCGAAGGAAAAGATAATCTAATCCAGTCTCCGTACGGCAAAGGAATCAAATCTAAATTAGTTCAAGCAACCCGTTTGATTCAAAATTCGTCTATAAAAACGTTTTAAAGAAAACCGCACATGCAATCAGCCAAGCAGAGGCAGTGACATGTGTGCGCGATTTGTCATCGACGATTCCACTGGCCAAGAGGATGAACCGTGTGTTAAATTAACTGTAGCTAAGATGGAGGTTGAAAACTTCATTTTTTACCGGCAGCTGCTGTCGCCAACTCCTTGCAATGACAAGTTACGAGGGTGGTAGCACACGCACAATGCCCCATGCTGAATGCGGACATTAGAATAAGGTTAAACGATGAAGGTATGGGAGGACAACGGACTATCCAAAACACCAGGATTGGACTCGATGCCAAATCGTAAATTCCAACATCGATTAGATAGAATGTATTAAAAGTTCAAAACAGTGAACCATTTTCAATAAATAATTATATTTATTATTAAACAGATTTGTATCAATTCCTGTTGATCGTTTGTAAACAAAATCTAATTTGTTGTTCCAATAAATAGAAAAGTCTGTAATACCAAATTTTGGATTATATTTTATAACGTTTTTCCTCGAAAATCTGTTAAGAGCTCCAAATTAAGTACCACTTCCTGTTTATCATATAGGTATAATCAAAATCTAATGTTCTTTCAAAAATTATACACGAGTTTTAAATACTAAATACCAAATTTGAGAAGTTTTGAATTATGTTTTAATATATTTTTTCAAAAAAATCTGTTTTTAGCTTCCTGTATAGTAGTTTATCAATTTTAGAAAACATCTAGTATGTCGTTCTCATCAATATAAAAGTCTTAAATACCAAATTTGAAAAGTTTTGGATTGTATCAATTTATTTTTCACTAAAATTTGTTCAGAGCTTCAAATAAAGTATCACTTCCGGTTTATCCATTTTAGCTAAAATCTAATATGTTGCTTCCCTTTATATAAAAGTCTTACATACTAAATTTGATAAGTTTTGGAATATATCCTATTATATTTTTCACGAAAATCTGTTCAGAGTTTAAAGTAAAGTATCACTTCCGGTTTATCAATTTTAGAAAAAATCTAACATGTTCTCATTAATATAAAAATCTTAAATACCACATTTGAAAAGTTTTGGAATATATCATAATATATTTTTCACGAAAATCTGTTGAGAGCTTTAAGTAAAGTATCATTTCCGGATTATCAATTTGAGCCAAAATTTAATATGTTGTTCTTCTTCATATAAAAGTCTTAAATACTAAATTTGACAAGTTTTGGAGTATATCATAACATATTTTTCACGAAAATCTGTTCAGAGCTTCAAGTAAAGTGTCACTTCTGGTGTATTAATTTTAGCCAAAATCTAATATGTTATTCCCCTTGACATAGAAGTTTTAAATACTAAAATTGAAAAGTTTTAGATTATATTTTAATATAGTTTTACATTTAAAACTGTTATGGGCTTCAAGTAAACATTCACTTGCGGTTAACTAATTCAGTTATACCCAAAATCTAATCAACTCTTTATATGAAGAAAGCTTAAATACGGAAAATAGAAATATTTGGAGGTTTGTTATAAGAGTTATCGTGGACGAAAAAAATCGTCACACACACACACACACACACACACACACACACACACACACACACACACACAGACACACACAGACACACATACACACACACACACACATACACACACACACATACACACACACACATACACACACATACACACATACGTGCGTGCCTGCGTGTGTGTGTGTGTGTGTGTGTGTGTGTGTGTGTGTGTGTGTGTGTGTGTGTGTGTGTGTGTGTGTGTGTGACAAAAATTTCGCCTGCAATAACTCTAATACTACAATTCCAAAAATTATAATTCTTTCGTATTCTTTTTCGGTACATCCATATGAAGAGCACCCCCTAATTTGCTTTTAGCAAAATTAAAATATTACAAGTTTGGTTGGAGTGCTTTGCAGTGGTGCTCTAGTTATTTTATAAATAGATCCTTCCAAATTGAAATGTCATCTAATACTTATTCTGTTCAATCCACAGTTGTCCCATTATGTCGAGGAGTGCCTCAGGGATCTATTTTAGGCCCTTTATTTTATTTATTATATGTTGCGGATTTACCTAACACCTTCAAATTTTGTACTGCACATTCAAATGCAGATGATACGCAAATTATAGCAACAATAAATAAAAATGAATTTAAGAACACCATGGTGTTTGTCAATGTGGACCTAGAAAATTTTTCTACCTGGATTAAAAATAATGGCCTCTTAATTAATGCTAGTAAATCATCGTTACTTGTGTATGGCACAAATATATCACCAACAGTTGTACTTATTGGTGCAATATTGCAACGTAGTACTGTGGTCAAGAGTTTGGGTATCTCTATAGATGAAAAATTGCTTTTTCGTGAGCACTTAATCAAGAAATTAACATCTGCCAAATTTAAACTTAAAATGTTATACCAATACCGTTATTTGTTATCCTCTGAAGTAAAACTTCGACTTGTCCATTCATTAATTTTTCCACTGTTAGAATACTGTGCTTCTGTCTACATGCCAAACTAAATGTGATAAACACAAAATTGATCTTTTTCAGAACAGTTGCTTCAGATATGTGTATAGTGTGCGAAAATATAATCACATCTCCCAATATCGCTCTGCAGCTGGTATGAATTTTATTAATAATCGATTAAAAATACTTTTAGTTTGTCTTACACACAAAATAAAAATTACAGAGTGTCCTAAATATCTGTACGATAAACTAGTTTTGAAAAATGATTACTATAATTTACGTGGCAAGGACTTGTACACAGTACCATCTTTCAATAAAACTAAATTTAAGAGCTCTTTTTCCTACTTAGCTCCAACACTGTACAATAATATTCCAAATGATTGAAAATCTCTGTCATATAGTTCATTTAAAAACCATGTACAAAACTTTTACAAATAACCTGTAATTAATAGTTAAGGTACGTGTAAACATTTGTATTTATTTTGTCTTTAATAAATTTTTTCTTTTATATACTATTTCAGTTCTTATATGCATCTATTTATTGGTCTATATATTTGATATTTTTGTTAGACTACATTTGTTTTTCTATGTAATTTGCTGGTTAGGTGGAAGAACAGCCTTGGCTGAACCTCGCCTTTGAGTTTTTTCATTCTCAATAAAGTAAATATTATTATTATTTGAAGATTTTAACAGTTTTTCTTGAAAAAACGATGTTAAATATCATTTTTTCACATTAATAACATTTAATAACTATATTTTTAATTATTTCTATAAAAGGTGATTTATCTACCTTCTGTATAGGTATTATCTTTCTCGAAAAATATAAAAGACTATCTCCAGATAAATTAGAATCCCCACAGAAATAAGCAAACTGCCATGTAATAAATTTTACCACCAATAAATCTACCATATAACTCATCTTCTGTTCATACATACATACAAACCAACAAACCACAGCTTTTAACAGTAATATATCCCAATCAATCCAACTGATTAACTCTGAATCCTCCTCCCAATTTCCACCAATTCACCCGGTCCATTTCCTCCAGGTGCGAACTCCTAGCTACGTCTCTGCATACGCAAACGTTTCTTGAGTAAAATAGAGCAATAAGGGCAATTGTCCGGCCTTGCTTTCTTAAGACGCTGGCATGCAAACACTTGGTCAGTGTGATATCCGTTGCGAAGATGAATAGCTTGCTGACTTCTGGTCTAAAGCGGGCGGGTCTCTCAATGACCAGCGGTCAAGCTGAGAGCGAGAAGGTGTCATACGATGAAAAATTGATTCCAGTAATGAAGATTTGAATGTTTAGCAAGGGCGCGATAATGTAAGATTTGAGAAATGATCGAAGATTTTTGGATGGTTAATGATGTTTCTATTCCATATGTACACATGAACACGAAGAATATTAAGTGAATTCTACTGTAAATATTTGTTTAATACGGTAAGAAGTGTGTTGCAGACGGTAACAAAATTATAAACTTACGAAATTGTCATTTTTAATAAAAATGTATGTTTTATTTATTTATTTATTTATTTATTTATTTATTCATTAAGAATACACTGCCCTTACAGGCGAACCCAAAATGGGGCAGGAACAATATTTACAAAAAATAAAGTTTGCATTGACAATATAGAAGTACATACAAATTACTTTTATATTACATATACACAATAAAAAAAAATCTGATGTGGACACCACACGACTTCCTTGTAAGCAAGACCAATATGAAGTTATATATACATATATATATATATATATATATATATATATATATATATATATATATATATATATATATATATATATATATATGAATTATAAAATTGCACGTATTTGACGTAATTTGACATTAACATATATTTTTTATTTTTTTTGTTTTTTTTTTGTCCGAATCCATAGCAAGCTTCATTACAAAAACCAAAAAGTATATAAGTTTTAAATTTACATATCTCGCTTATATAAAGGGTTAATTTAATAATACTTGATGTACTAGAAGCAGAATTTAATTCTCTAAAATTTTTATTTGAAGCATTTATTTCTAAAATCAAAATGAAACCATTTTATTCAAGAAAAACTGGTAACAACTTCAGGTAATATATCACTTCCGGTTAGCCTGTTTTAACCAAAATCTGCTATGTTATTCCAATTGATATAAAAGTCTCATATACCAAATTTGAAAAGTTTTGGATTATATTTTAATATAGTTTTTCATTAAAATCTATTATAAGCTTCAAATAAAGTACCATTTCTCGAAATTATGTACTGACCAAAAAGGGAGGTGCACAACTAGATGTTATAGTAGTCCTAAATACAAAATTTCAACTTTCTACGGCTTACCGTTTTTGAGTTATGCGAGATACGTACGTACAGACGTCACGCCGAAATTAGTCAGAATGGATTCAGGGATGGTCAAAATGGATATTTCCGTTGAAATCTGAAAACCGAAATTTTTCGCGAATACAATACTTCCTTTACTTTGTACAAGGAAGTAAAAAATAATTAAAATTATAGAAATACATCAAGGATCAAGAATTACTATAACAACTGTCTTATTGTAATACAAATAAAATAATCAGTAACCAATTAAGTTAATACTCACTAAAAGCAAAGACACTCCTTTTGAATTCAGAAAAAATAACATGAAATATCAGTTTAATTTTCTATCACATGAAACGAACCGAATTAAGCATCATGTATAATGGTGACTGTAACAATGTATTTGTACGTGCTTGATTCAAATGAAATGTACGATGGGTGCGAGTATTAAATGGTGGTACACGAATATTAATTTGGTCTAAAAACGAAGGATCATCAATAGTATTGTGCAATAATTTATACAAACGGAAAAGCTGAATATGAGTCCGTCGACTAGAAAGTTTAATAAATAGAAAATATTCAAGTAAATAATTATATGAAATATTGTAATCTGGATATGTATTGTATCGTAGAAACTTTTTTTGAATAGATTCTATATGTAAGGAATGTAAGACGGATTCCAGACAACTGAGGAACCGATTTTTTACATGATACGTGCATGTACATATGTATTTATAGATGTGTCAGCATGATTTCTAAAATACTTTAAGACAAAAACAATCTTAGTCGATTTTTTTGAATTTGAAATAATCAAAAAAGAAATCTTTGCTGTTAAAGAATTATGAAACTTAGGCCCGCTCCTATACCACCTCTAGTTAAACGTTAAAGTGGCAGTTAGTTCTTGCTAACCAACCGATAAATTGCAAAATTGTTCTTACCATCTTTGGTTAGAGCAAACTGGAAGTTAAAACTGTTGTTCGCATCGCTTCTAACCTTCAGTTTAGTTCTTAACTAATGGTTTATACTTTAAACAGTCACTTTAACTAGAGGTAGTAGGATCGGGCCTTAATTTAACTCATGATCATTTTAAATATTAGAAAAATAAACATTGATTACATATTGTTATTAGTTATTTATGCTAGAAGGGATGTAGGTACACTGGCTTGCAAAAAAATCGCGCGCACACATTTTTTGCTGTATTGAGTCGGTCTTGAATTTTGACTTGTCAAAGTCACTAGTGTCAATTAAAATGTCAAAGTTAACAGAAAACGAGAAATACATACTTGGTTGTTCTCTCAATTTTCTGGAATTTATATACTTGTAATTTAATAGTAAATTAAAACTCAATAATGAACTTGCTCTAAAATAGATAAAATAGTGACTAGATAATGACAACAGTGACAACTCCATTGACAGTTGATTAAAAAATCGTATTTACATAGCTACAAAAAGGTAAAAACTCGGTTACTTGATTTTAAGGTGTACGCGATTTTTTTGCAAGCCAGTGTACAATTTACAAATCGAGGATGATTTTGCACCCGAGCGATAGCGAGGGCTGGCAAATAAGTTCGAGAGTGGTCAAATGTACCTATATCTTGTGTTATATATAAGATTTTTTCCACTCCCGATGATTTATTTTTTACCTGTTCATTTTCACTGCCAGATATGTCAAGGAATACCGTTGAATATTGATACATTCAAAAAAAGAATCTTAGTATTCCATGGAAAATTTAAGAAGAAAAACGCTGTCATCTGTCACATTTGACAAGCCAATGTTAATTTTTATATGAAAATTTTTATGAAATGAGGACAATTTGATAGAAATCAAATTCAAAATCAAAAATTATAAGAATTAGCAAATATTTGACACAAGTTTAAAATTTAACTGATGGTATTTCACAAAGAGGGAGGTAAGTTCAGCTATAGGGAAGTAAGGACAATCCTTACATCCCGCCGCTAATAGAAACCGATATCTTGACAGTAAAATAAACATACATCCCTACAAACAATGTCCTATTAGCCTATTATCGGGAGTGGAATTATATGAAAATATTAACAATCGTCATTCAGAACACAGTTTCACTTGAAATAGTCTTTATATATATAACATTATGTTTGAACAAATATATTTATATTTATTTATTACATGTTAACGCCTTAGTCTTTTGCCCTGATAAAGCTGTAAGTGGCAGCGAAACGTTGGCCTCAGACTAAACAATAAAAATTTAGACTGCAATCCTGTTATTATTTCATCCCATCAACAATATCAGTCGTTTATTCCATATTACATAAATTATTAAGTTAGGTTAAGAAACAGACAGCAATTTTGACGACCCATCTTCGAATTTTCATAAATTTTTCATCAACGTTCATTTCCTAAATTTAAAGTAATGTCAACATGCAAAATAATTTAAAAAATAAAATAAACAACATCCTATTTGTCACTTTGGGGCGTTCTTTGCAACCATAATTATATATTATATCATAAGGGAAAACAAATTAACAAAATTATAGGGTTGATTGTAAGCTTTCCCTTTCAATTGAGCTTTTATCGAATCCTACGTATATAATTTCTCGTATATAAAGGGGGATATTCATAGGTTTTATAAAAATCTGGAATATTCTCAAAGGGGAATTGGTATCACGTCGATTTGGCATTATTTGTACGAAAGATTTGAAATTCAGATTTAGGGGATGTCAAAATAATGCACCCTTCATCGTTCTAACGGACTTTTCGCATACCTAAAGGGTGAGATATCATAAAATTGTGAGAAATTATGGAAAAAACGTTGCTATTACTAATTTTGGGAAACTAATAAATAATTCGAAGGTACTGCTAGAATTATTGAGAATAAAGGTGCATTTACAAATGCAAATTAGGTTTATGGTTTTTGTTTAGGTTTATGGGTCGATTCTGTTCTCATCTGTAAGTCTTACAGATCTGTAAATCTGTAAAAACCTGACAAAAACGCATCTATTTTTGTTGATTAATATAAAATTATACATAAAAGTGCAGGTTTCATTGCGATTTTGTTCATTATTTATAAATTTATAGATCTGTAAGATTTACAGATGTGAACAGAATCGACCCATTAAGTAAGTCATTCATAAATGTTCCCCAGATTCGCGACCAGACACTCAGGCATCTGGGGAACCGGGTTCGATCCCGACCGACGCCAAATATTTCAAATTTTAAATAGCACAAAATTGACCCCTGTAATGCACTCTACACGCCAGCAATGAGTGCCCGTGATGTGACGCCTGGTAAGCGCTCGCACGGTGCAAATATTTCATCATTACCGATATCTGTGTACAGAGCAGATTGGCACACCCAGTAATGGGTAAAAAGCCGTGATGATATATTTATTTATTTATTTTTATTTTATTCATAAATGTAAGTTTAAATTACCTGAAAATTAGTTTTGATATGTACAGACATCTATGTAAATGCTTCAAAAACAAGATTAAAATATCGGTAGAGCAGTACTCAACAAGAAACCTGTGCGCCGTGAAACTGTCATTCGCTTGGCATTATTGGTTATATTTCAGCAATTAAGTTATGACAGTCTCCATGTTCTTCTCGCATTTGTTTAAAAAGCCGAATCCACCAAGTGGATATACTAAATAAAGATGGGTGTATATATCTATATCATTTCAGACTCGTTATCATTGGTGAAGTTTGTGACGTCGTACTAAATCATAAACCTAAAGTTTGGACCTTGCAATGTTTAGCTTTATGATTTGGGTTTAGAGACAGTAAAGGTGCATTCACAAATGAAAATTAGGTTTAGATTTATGGTTTATACTTTAAATTTAAAGACTTTGGCCGCATATTTTGTAATGACTCCATTCACACTTCATAATTTACGATCTCTAAATCCAAACCATAAAGCTAAACATTGCAAGGTCCAAACTTTAGGTTTATGATTTAGTTTGACGCCACAAACTTTACCAATGAGAACGAGTCTGAAATGATATAGATATATATATATATATATATATATATATATATATATATATATATATATATATATATATATATATATATATATATATATATATACACCCATCTTTATTTAGTATCCACTTGGTGGATTCAGCTTTTTAAAGAAATGCGAGAAAAAGATGGAGACTGTCATAACTTAATTGCTGAAATATAACCAATAATGTCAAGCGAATGACAGTTTCACGACGCACAGGTGTCTTGTTGAGTGTACTGCTCTACCGATATTTTAATCTTGTTTTTGAAGTATTTACACAGATGTCTGTACATATCAAAACTAATTTTCAGGTAATTTAAACTTACATTTATGAATGACTTACTTATACCCAAACAAAAACCATAAACCTAATTTTCATTTGTGAATGCACCTTAAATTCTGAAGTGTGAATGGAGTCATTACATAATATGCGGCCAAAGTCTTTAAATCTAAAGTATAAACCGTAAATCTAAACCTAATTTTCATTTGTGAATGCACCTTAAGAAAATCATGGAAAATAAAATTGTACTAAATTTTGAACATTTATTTATATAACCTTTGAAATTAAGTTGCGAAAGTTAAGTTAGTTAGAACTTAATTTAACTTAATTAAAATATGTAGCAATTTTTATTTCGTTTTCATTTATTTTTTATTTATATTCAAAATTCATATGCAACATGTAATTTCTAAAAAGTCGTAAACTTGAACGAGCCCATTGAAATTTTTTAGAGTTGCTATCTTTTAGGTCAGTGGATATGTACAAAAATGAATATGTTCTTCCTCATAGCGGCTCGGCTAATGAATAAAGAAAAAACATTGCCCAATCTAAAACAGTTTAAATTTAGTTAATTATGAATAAAATAAGCCCTAATGACGTAACAATTAAATGCGTTCGTTTGATGAATCATTTGCAATTTGCAGATGAATCATATAATAAACAGTTGTGCGCTGTTATCTCGTAATTCAACTTTTTTTCTTTCTTCACCTTCACTCGCATTGCACTTAATTTACTAAATAGAGGAAGTACAATATATGGCTATGGCTTTACTTCCTAGAAATATACGTATTCACTTCATTATGATAAATAATAAAAACAGAAATTAATAATCTGAAGAAAAATTAAACCGTACAGTTTTATTCTTGGAAGAACAATGTAATAACAATTAGGTAGTTTAAGCGCATAAGTTTTGAATTTTATTTTATGTAATGGTATAAATAAAGGACAAGGATTTGTTTTTAGAGTTTTCACATTTCACATAACGTCGAAATAGATACCGCGAACGTGAACGTTACAATTCCAGATAACGTGAACGTTATTCTGTACATCCAAATAGGGAGTTATTTCAACTTCTAAGATGAAAGGACGTAAACGTTAACGTTATGTAGACAACACTTTTAATTTTAATGCTATTGCTATTCCATCGTACACAACGTGTCTCCTTATTCATTTTACCGGAACCTTATTAGTAGGCAAGTGCATTTGAGCTTTTAGGTGACTTTAACGTCCATTGCATTGCATTGCAATAACTCTGTAATGTTCTCACATACCGTACACTTTATTTTAAACGTTGTAACTTTATTTTTTCTAACAGTTAGGTTATGTCTGTTTTAATTTTGAAAATAGCTGGACGGTTTATAAAAAGTGTCCAAATTTTACAATATGGCTGTAAGCTGTACCTGACAATGTGTCAGTGTCTTATATTTCACATATTCTGTTTCACAAATATGCTGATAAACTTACCAGTTGACGCATTTTTGAATTTTGAATGTTTTACTTTAACATATGTTTTTACCTTCCGTCACCTTTAGGTAAGGAAGGTATTGTCAAAAAATTCGGTGGTGAGTTTTTGATGAATAAGCACGTTTTTAGAGTCCCTGGAATAAGATTTTACTATTTTTACGACGATGTCTGTGTGTATGTATGTATGTATGTATGTATGTATGTATGTATGTATGTATGTATGTATGTATGTATGTATGTGTGTATGTATGTATGTGTGTATGTGTGTGTGATGATTTTTTCGGATCCGATAACTCAAATTCTACAATTCAAAAAATTATATTTATTTATTACTTGTTAACGCCTTAGTCTTTTGCCCTAATAAAGCTGTAAGTGGCAGCGAAACGTTGGCCTCAGTCTAAACAATAAAAATTTAGATTTTTTAATAACAATGTAGCAGTAGTATGTTATATACCCCCATAAAAACTAAGTAAACGACACTAGTGGATTTGAAAGAATGGACGAATCTAAAATCTTGACTCATAAAATTCAAAGAGGACCTTGATCGGACTTTAAAAAAAAATAAACTGCATCACCTGCGTTACATTGAGCATTATATGAATATTATTTGAAAATTTCTGTGTTGATAGTTTAAAAATTCACACGAAGCTTCTGACAGGTCAGGTCAGATGAAAAATATTTTTGTATAATAATCCAGTCACATATGATGATAGGGGGATTAAGGCATATTTTGCGATGCATTGCGAGGGCGAGAGTTTAATGTAGCGTGAAACAGGTCGCCCTTTGTCCTTGGGTCGCGGACAATGCCGCCCCGGCCCGGACCTGTTTTATAATCTCGCCAAAAAACATCAGAGCCCTACCGTGGCAGGTACCAACGGTTTCTAATAGACGGAGTTTTTTACAGAGATTATTGTGAGGATGTAACAGATTTTCACCGTGATTGCAGAAAGGTTTTTTTTATTGTCCTACCTGTGCGAATCTAAGATTTTATTTCTTTATTATCCAGCTGTTTGAACTTGAATACTTTTGAATGGTGACACATTTTAACCATTTTTTAGCTGGGACAAGGATAGAAATATTCTATTTTATTTTAAATTTTAGATATTTTAAATACCAGTAAGACAAAATAACATAAATGGTGACACACTTTAACCATTTTTTAGCTGGGACAAGGATAGAAACATTCTATTCTATTTTAAATTTTAGACATTTTAAATATAAGAAGACAAAATAACAAAAGTAATAATTTATTAATCTCATCAATATTATTAAAGATTTATGGAACTACAGATTGCTTTCACTTTAAATGAAGTTTCATATAAAAAGAATAATAAAAAACTACATATATAGTCCAAGTTTTGATTGCCTCTAGTACTTGTCATTCAACATCTCTTTCATTTTCATACACACTCACGTGATTTCTATCTGCACTCTGAAGTTTCATCGATAGTATCATCATAATGTAACTTCCGGAGTACCGCAGGGAAGTCATCTTGGACCGTTGTTATTTAATATATTTATCAATGAAGTAACTGTTTGAGTCATGCTAAATACATTATGTACGCGGATGATATGAAGTTATTCCTTGTAATTAAATCTATACCTGATTGCTTGAAAATACAACAAGACTTGAATAATTTTACCCAATATGCAAAAGACAACTTATTATTGATGAGAATGTACAACCATCACCTTCACTAGAAATAGAAATATTTTGCACTTCGATTATAAAATTAATAATGTTGTTTTAGAAAAATATACACATGTCAAAGATCTAGGAATTACTCTTGATAGAAAGCTCCTAATGGATATTCATATAAATAATATCACTAAAAAAGCGTATAGAATGCTTGGATTTATTTTACGCAGTACCAAACAATTTACTAATCCAAAAACTGTTTTAATGCTATATTTCTCCTTGGTGCGTAGTCAATTAGAATTTACCTCAGTGTGCTGGACACCATTGCATAAACAGAATTGAATCTATTCATAACAAATTCATTAAGTATTTCTCTTACAGGTTTCCAAATTATTCTTTATGCCTAGTACCACTTATGAAAGGGAGAAATTTAAATGATTTATTATTTTTATATTAAATTTTTAACAATATAATTAATGGACCTTTTCAATTTAACGGGTAGTTCTTTCTAACGCTGCAAATAGTAAGAAAATAACGCGAACAACTGCCAGTTGGGCGGTCAAACGAAACTGGTTAGAACCGTTGTCCCATAGAAATTGATTTTACAATTAAGGTACATTCACAAATGAAAATTAGGTTTATGATTTTTGTTTAGGTTTAAGTATGTCATTCATAAATGTAAGTTTAATTTAACTGTAATTTAGTTTTGGTATCTACAAACATCTACGTATATGCTTCAAAAACAAGATTACAATATCGGTAGAGCAATACTTAACAGATACCCGTGCGCCGTGAAACTGTCATTCGTTTGGCATTATTGGTTATATTTCAGCAATTAAGTTTTGACAGTTTCCATATTTTTCTCGCATTTGTTTAAAAAGCCGAATCCACCAAATTAATATTAAATAAAGATGGGTGTATATATCTATATCGTTTCAGACTCGTTATCATTGGTGAAGTTTGTGACGTCAAACTAAATCATAAACCTTAAGTTTGGACCTTGCAATGTTTAGCTGTATGATTTGGATTTAGAGAGTCTGAAGAGTGAATGGAGTCATTACATAATATGCGGCCAAAGTCCTTATTCTAAAGTATAAACCATAAATCTAATTTTCATTTGTGAATGCACCTTTAAACAAAAAATGTAAATCAAAGTTTTGACTGCAATGCATAATAATTTCTTGGACATTTTAATTCGATGCAATATTCGTATCAATTCTATAATAAACTGGTTAATTTTTATCAACTGGTTAGAACCGTTGTCCAATAGAAATGGATTTTATAATTAAAATTCCAATTTTTGGTATTATCAACGTACATGATTCATGAAATTATTAACAACTTTCTAAAAATTAACCACGTTGTTAGAGAATAGGGTTAATTATCTTAATATTTAAGTTACGTAGTGCAACCGGCCATTTGTTATTGAAAATATTTGAAATGAGTTTATAAAAAGTATCCCAATAGAGCACAATTTAAAATGACACGAAATGGCAGTAATGACAATTTGATGACTACCTAAATGCAGCATATCACGCGAATAATAATGAAGCTCGTGCTCGTGCCCGATCGCGTAAAGTGTGGACCAGTCATGTGATGATGTCGGGAAGTGTTAGTTAAGGTTAATCATAACATGCTAATTCCAAGTGTTTGCTAATCTACATTCATTTGCTACATTATTCAAAGGTTCTGGCGCGAAGCCGCCTGAAGTGCCGCGAGTGTCCGCGTGACCCAGTGACGTATGCCGGTCTTTGACTAGCCGCCATGCGGGCGTAAGTTCCAGTGCAGTGGCGCCTCTCCGAAAACACAAATCATCATATCTTACACGTCTATTTAAATTAGTGTGAATGGAAGAATTTTCACGCTCTTTGTATGAATGGAGAATGAAAGTAAACTTTAAGGAATGTATGTAGGTGACATTGAAGATATGTGTTTAGGCAGATAATTAGTATTAAGATGAGTTCAAAAATGTGTACTAAGAGCAAAAGAAAAATTAACATGAATGTTATCAGGACAAGCTAGTCGAAGAGAAATACAATTAAAATTGCAGAACTAAAAATAGTCCTTTTTATAATTTGTGGTATTTAATGTTGTCTTAACAAACTTTAACCGTTTGTTAGGTAGTTCATTTCGATTAAAATGTCATAAAGAAACGAGGATGGACTGAAAAATTCACTGTATAACACCGAGAGGGTACCACTAGACAAACAATTTTTTTGTGTACTGTCATAAGTCTGTGTAACACTGAAACAAATTCATTATGACATGGGAAATACACTGGCTTGCAAAAAAATCGCGTACACATTTTTTGCTATATTGAGACGATATCAAAATTAACAATTCAAACTTGGTTTTTCTGGAATATATTTGCAATTCAAATATAAATAAATAAAATATATCATCACGGCATATTACCCATTGCTGGGTGTGCCAACCCGCTTTGTATGCAGATATCGGTAATGATGATGACATATTTGTACCGTGCGGGCGTTTACCAGACACCACCTCACGGGCACTCATTGCTGGCGTGGAGAGTGCACCACAGGGGTCAATTTTGTGCCATTTAAAAATAGGTAAATTAAACAAAATTAAGAACTAGCTCCATAAAAGATCAAATAGTGATGACAGTGACAACATTGTCAGTTTTTACATTATTTACAGAACTAAAAAAATACAAAAACTCGGTTACTTGATTTTTAAGGTGTACGCGATTTTTTTGCAAGCCAGTGTACTTACTTTGGGAACATCTTATGCTTCATTCAAAATAATAAAAAATCTGATGTGGCCAACACAAGACCTCCCGCCATTTACAGCCCGTCACAATTTTTTCTCTAATTTTGACAGTTAATTTCTTAAAATATAGTCTAATCTAATCCAAGTAACTACCTTTTTTTAAACCCCTCAACAGGATTAAATCCCAATTACAGAGTGGGTTCACATTCACACACATCCATGCCTTAGTGGGATTCGAACCCATGGCCCCGAGGGCACTCATGACATGAGGCGTTGCTCTAACCATTGGGCCACCAGAGCTATAATAAAATGAAGATTAAATTTTAAATACCGGGATAGAATAGTATTCACTAATCCAAAAATGAGGATTAGCTTAAACATTTTTGTGAATCGTTAATTTTTATAATCTAAATACATACCTATACATATTTACTTATGTTGGAAACTGTATTGAATTCCATTTCTATTGTTCTATTTACTTTTTTCTTTTTAAAACATTACTAATATTATTTTGAAGTGATTAGTTCTTTGATAGTGACATTTATCTGTCAGTTACATACATTAGAATAACAGCGTTTTGTTTGTTTAAAGCGTAGCTCTGGGATTTAAATTATAGATAATTTTATAAATTTATTCATAATATATATATATATATAGAAAAAGTATTAATGCAAATCTATAGAAAATTTAATAATCTTTAATTTTTATAATAACATTAATCTCCAAAAAATAACATTTAAAGTTATTTTTTGAAGAAAAACTATTTTGAGCTTCTAGTAAAGTGTCATTTCCAGTTATCCGATTTTCACCAAAATCTAATGCGCTCTTTCTATTACAGAAAAAGTTCGAAATATAAAGTTTCAAAATTTTCTGAATGATAGTATTTGAGTTAGAGTGGATGATCCACACATACACACAGACATCATCGTGAAAATGTTAAAATTGGATTCTAGGGATCTTAAAACGTGGTCATTTACCAAAATCTCGATATTCGATCTTTAACACGATCCCTATACCTCTCTGTTACCAAGGGTAGCGGGAGGTAAAAATTGTTTTTTTCAGAAATAATTAAATAAAAACATGACTCTAGTAACAATCATAAAAAACAACACCCTCATTCCTGTGAAGTCAAATTACATACAGCACGTCATTCATAGCCAATAGGAAAACAGTTTGTCCATTTACTATATGTATTATTTATATAAATAAATGTAGGCGATAGTTTGTCACTTGTTAAGCTGTAAGAACTTCGACGTCACATTGTATTTCAGATCAAGTAATTTTTTCAAAATATACAAATTTCAATAATTAATTGTAAAATATCTAATGTATATTTCGTGATATATTCATAATTCAGATTGGCACACCCAGCAATGGGTAATAAGCCGTGATGATATATTTATTTTATTTAAAACTATTCAAACAATGACGTTTTTAATTTAGTGCCTAGAAGGCATATAAAAATTCTTGCAAGAACCCTATGAAGTGATAATAATAAGGGTTCACATTTCACATAACCTTACAGTAAATAATTGTGCATTTAATCCAGCCCTCTCTCTATTAAATATCAAACTTTTCAATCCTTCCTGTATCCTAGTCTAGTAATTAACAAGAAGTACATTGGGTCAAATTTTCAGAAATTTATTTCAACAAAGAATACCAAATCATGTTGCGTACAGACTCCGTGAAAAAAAATTTATATCTTTAAATTTGACGTCCATCGAAATCGAACCCATCCAAATCACAACGGACCATCTAACACATACATCCACGCGAACATAAAATCAGAAGAATAATAAACTTTTTAAATAAATTAGATTGAGTTTGTGTTTGGTGTAGAGTTTCATTGCTACGCTAATGTACATAACTAGTGTGAACCGTCCATAAATAGTCGCGTAAAAAGTGTTGGGTTATGTGCACGCGACTACTATACGAACATGACCCGTATTAATAAACAAGAACGCTGGCGATTATGATGATGAAGTAATTCGGAGTGTGAGGCGATGTGGGCCGTCATTGACATGCTGCCGCACCGCAACCGAGGAAACTCAAAGGAAGCTCTCTTGATTAGCACCAGCACGAACACTCCGAAAATATTCCACGCTCACAAATATACGTCCCAAGCAATTATGAAATAAACATCTCATCATTTTTGAAGAGCTTTAAATGCCTGTGAAATGACACCTACCAAAAATTGGCAACAGGGAAATATATTAATTTCATGAAATCTGCGAATAAATGCAGATTGACACATCCAGAAATGGGTAACATACTCTAATGACATATGTATTTGTTTCATTAAAAAAGGCAGTAAATTAATATTCAAACGATAGTAATTTTAATTGAATCGGTCATTTGGAAAAAGAGTCAAAAATTTTGTATACGATCATGAGAAGCAAAAATCTGGTGTGGCCAACACAATACCTCCCGCCATTTACAGCCCGAGTCTTAAAATATAGTCTAATATAATCCAAGTATCTACCTTTTTTTAAACCCCTCAACAGGATTAAATCCCAATTACAGAGTGGGTTCACATTCACACAGATCCATGCGTTAGTGGGATTCGAACCCAGAGCCCCGAGGGCACTCATGACATGAGGCGTTACTCTAACGCATTAAGCCACCGGAACTATAATAAAATGAAGATTAAATTTTAAATACCGGGATAGAGTGGAATTCACTAATCCAAAAATGAGGTTTAGCTTAAATATTTTTGTGAATCGTTAATTTTTATTAATCTAAATACATACCTACATATTTACTTATGGTGGAAACTGTATTGAATTCCTTTTCTATTGTTCTGTTTTCTTTTTCCTTTTTAAAACATTACTAATATTATTTTGAAATGATTAGTTCTTTGATAGTAATATTTATCTGTCAGTTACATACATTTGAATAACTGCGTTTTGTTTGTTTAAAGCGTAGGCTCTGGGATTTAAATTATAGATAGAAATTATAGAATATATAGAAAAAAGTATTAATGCAAATTTAATGTTTATAACATTAATCTCGAAAAAATAACATTTAAAGGTAGTTTTCGAAGATAAACTATTTTGAGCTTCTAGTAAAGTGCCATTTCCAGTTATCCGATTTTCACCAAAATCGAATGGGCTCTGTCTAGTAAAGAAAAAGTTCGAAATACAAGATTTCAAAATTTTCTGAATGATACTCTTTGAGTTAGAGTGGAGGATCCACACACACATACACACAAACATACACACCACAGACATCATCGTGAAAATGTTAAAATTGGATTCTTAGGGACCTTAAAACGTGCTCATTTACAAAAATCTTGATATGCGATTTAAAGCACGATCCCTATACCTCCCTTACCAAGGGTAGCGGGAGTTAAAAAAATACTTCAAATAAAAGTTGTAGATCATGAAATTCTGCATTCGAATTGTCGAATTAATAAAGAAAATTAATTTTACATGCTTTGTAACGGCAGAAATTTGATAAGAAAATCACGTTAAAAATAGCGATAAGATATAAAATATATGATTTTTTTATTTGTATGTAAAAATCTCAATATTTGACAGTTAAAACATCAATCATTTGTTTGTCTTTTTGTTTTAATTCCACGGCTAGCGCTATTTAAATAAAATTTTCAAAATTTTCACTTTTATTTCTAGAGATACTAAACGTACGAAATGAATTGTGTTTATTAATTTAAAATTAGAATTTTATGCTCAACAACTTTTATTTGAAGAATTTTTTTCCTAAATAATTTGGGGGGCAACGTGCAAGGAAAAACTGTTTTAACATGTTAAATGCCTATGTAACGGATTTCCAGCGCCACCCGGTATATATTTGTTTCATTAAGAAAAACAGTAAATTAAATATTCAAACGATATTAATTTTAATTAAATCCATCATTTGGAAAAGTCTAATTTTACTTATTTAATATTGTTGACACTGAAAAGCAACGTTTCGGTGGCAAATCCGTCTTCTTCAGGGTAAAGTTTCGATGATAATACTATAAACATTGAAAAGTATAAAAAGACATACACCACATCTACCGGGTGTCTACTTTTTATGTGGACCATAGGAAATATAATAACAAAATTGTCATATTGCTGTAAATTCTGCCGTATTAATTTTAGAACATAAGTGTAAATACAAAAAAAAAATGTTCAGACTTCAAAACTGCATCTAACAAGTCCAAATTATTGTTTACATGTGTTTTGTTTGTGAAAGAGGGTCAAAATAAAAGTAATAATTCTTAGCTATTCACAAAGTTCCATGAGCAAAAATTGAACAGTTTTATTGCTTAAGTTTGGCAGATGATATCTGTCATAAAGTTTTAATTATTGAAATCATTAATTTATTTATCAGCAAGCATGGATACATTTACCATCGCAGAAAAAACTCAATGGAAAAAAATTAACATTAAATATCAATTAATAAACTTTTATCTGTCAAACAATACGACTATTTGATATTTTGTCTTGTACGGCACTCTATAAAAAGCTTAAAGACGGATATTTTATGTTTATCTAATGATAAGAACCCATTATTTAAATAAATTTAGGTTCATTTGATGTTATATTTAATTCTGAACATTTTTTGTATTTACACTTTAGTTCTAAAATTAATACCATCGTATTTCCTATGGACGATAAAGAAAGTAGACACCCGGTATAATATGTACTTTGCCGCCAAAATGTTGTTTTCATTGTAATCAATATTAAATAAATAATTAATTTTCAAAAATTGACCCTTTATTTTCCAAGATAACAAATTGAAATTTTATTATTATTATTATTACTATTATTATTATTATTTATCCATTGAGTCCTAATTTCATATAAAACTTAACATAAGCAAACGACGAAGTTTATCCATTTATAAAATAATCTTAAATCTTTAAAAATCACTGCGTTATTATATACTCTCGGCGGTAAACACGTAAACAGTTTGGTAGGCACTGTAATCCACACCTGTGTTCATGTAGTTATACATATTTCATTTAGATTCAAATCTCTAAGGAAACTGAACATTGTCATCATAGAAAATGCATTTTTAAATGGATAATTATTATTATAACCAGAGACGTTAGGAGAATACAAGTTTTTTCTTCAACGTACTTTGATTATTAATAAATCTTCATAAATTAATGAGGAGGTATGTCAATCATGATTTTCTTTTTATTAGTTACTTATTAATTTATAATCATTTATCTTATATCATTAGCTACGTTACAATGAGCCTGTAATGAAAATGAAAAGCATATTACAAGTGTATTACATACGAAGTGGGAAATGTTTGATTGCAGCCGAGAGCTTGTAACGAAACTCCCACCGAAGCATGTTTACTATTTTATTCACAATAGCCCTCTTTTTTAGATAAAATTTTTCAAAATAAATTGTGGAGTTATAACCTTTAATTTTATTAATATTTTTTGACTGCTCTATTAATATTTATTTAGTCTACTTTATTGTATGGATCTATTACAATGTTGTTAAGTAACTCTAAATAAACACTTCCAATCCATGGGGTGGAAGCGTGATTGGTCATTTCCCACACAAGAAATTGTCATTGCGGTTAGGATGGACGTATTCCCAACCTCTAAAATAGTATATTCTACAACAAGTTATGCAATGGCCCATATTCCATACGAGCAAAAGGTTTGCGAGTGTAGATTATGCCGCATGCCGCCATTCCAAATTTTCATTTTCATATACAATGAAATAATTTTTTGACGCCAGACGCCAGTCCCTAAATTGATTATAATAACAGCATTTATATCTTTCTTTTGTTTTTTTTTTTTGTAATAACTGGCCCACTGTATCGTTACCAAGTTCCCTTATTTCTGGTGGCGTACATTCCATATCTGTATCTTCATTGCCATTTGACATTTTTCTCTACAAAATGTTATTTAGTTAATTTTATAAGTAATGTTATTATTTAGCTAAACTTGCTGTTCTAGAGATCTCCAAAAATCTGTAAAAGTTAACTAAAAACTCCAAAAGTGTTCAAAACTTCAAAACGTCAAACACTAATTCAGAAATAAAAAAATCTTGTGTGGCCAACACAATACCTCCCGCCATTTACAGCCCGAGTCATACAAAGATTAAGTTAATCCTTATTTTTAGATTAGCGAATTTTACTCTAATTTGACAGTTTATTTCTTAAAATATAGTCTAATCTAATCCAAGTAACTACCTTCTTTTTAAACCCCTCAACAGGAATAAATCGCAATTACAGAGTGGGTTCACATTCACACACATCTATTCCTTAGTGGGATTCGAAGCCAGAGCCTCGAGGAGACTCATGACATGAGGCGTTGCTCTCACCATTGAGCCACCGGAGCTATAAGAAAATGTAGATTAAATTTTAAATACCGGGATAGAATAGAATTCACTAATCTAAAAATGAGGAATAGCTTAAACATTTTTGTGAATCGTTAATTTTTATTAATCTAAATACATACCTACATAATTACTTATGCTGGAAACTGTATTGAATTCCTTTTATATTACTCTATTTGCATTTTTCTTTTTAAAACGTTACTAATATTATTTTGAAATGATTAGTTCTTTGATAGTGACATTTATCTGTCAGTTACATACATTTGAATAACTGCGTTTTGTTTGTTTCAAGCGTAAGCTGGGATTTAAATTATAGATAATTTTATAAATTTATCCATAAAATATATAGAAAAAGTATTAATGCAAATCTATAGAAAATTTAATAATCTTTAATTTTTATAATAACATTAATCTCGAAAAAATAACATTTAAATCCGATTTTCACCAAAATCTAATGGGCTCTTCCATTATTCGAAATACAAGGTTTCAAAATTTTCTGAATGATAGTATTTGAGTTAGAGTGGAGGATCCACACATACACACAGACATCATCGTGAAAATGTTAAAATTAGATTCTAGGGACCTTAAAACGTGCTCATTTACCAAAATCTCGATATGCAATTTTTAGCACGATCCCTATACCTCCCTTACAAATGGTAGCGGGAGGTAAAAATATAAAACAAAGAGTCATAATCATAGCAACTGAACTAAGATATTTGATATTCCGCGCTAATATGCGGTTAAACAGAGTCTGATTTGTCGAAGCCGTGTGGAATTATACCAACACATAATTTTTAGTTGTGGAATGTGTAGTTTCCAAAATAGTTTTGGAGAAACATATTACTATAATGATTGTGAATAAAAATGTATGCGAACCCACTTTTATAGAGCGCTCTTAAAAGTGACATTTAACCACAGAAGAATTTAATGTAATAGCGCGCTTCATAATAGTGCGTACGTAATACGGACCAATTCTAATCTCTCATCTAGTTATTCTAATTACGGTCCTGCATACAAAAACAAACGACAGTGAAGAAGCAAGATCTTTGACGTTGTTACCTAGAAAATTATTATTCACAACAATTATTTATAATTATTCATCACAAATGAATATTTAAATACTTCCAGCTAATTTGCTTACGACCTTGGCGTTTGCGAGATCAAAAACTGTCAATCGTAACGTAATTCATGTGACCTCGCGATGAAGAACGGAATCTGAATGGCGTAAATAGTGTTGGGCATCGGTAGTGGTGGCCTAATTGTGGATCATGTCGTGCTGTCGACAATATTTCTATCGAATAATCGTAACTTCCCGTAACCTGACAATGGGGACTTTTGATTTTAGATTTTATGATAGACCCGTTTAGGGATGATGTAGGCTAGGTTTCCAAACAACAAAATAACTGCCGGTAACGGTTGCTATGTTATTTAAAATTAACCGCAAAGCTAGTAGTGGGAAATTTCTCTTACTTCAAATTTTAGGCTCTTTAAAAGGCACAGATGAAAGAAATATAATTGTTATTAGTACTTGTTACGTCTTGTAATTTGTACAGTGCATATTTTAAGATTTTATTTTAAATTTGTGTCGCCATCCTGATGTTTTTCGCATCTGACTTCAATCATTATAGTAAAGGTGGAACTTGTATTTTTTTAAATTTCCAAAAGACCCAATCTGAAGTATACGTGGATAAACTTGGTTAGGTTAGTATTTATTTACAACCGGAGAAAACTTTATAAGGCGCGAGCAGACAGGTGACTCGAGCGTCCTTGACGTGCATGGAATCACCTGATTTATGTGCGCATGTCACTTTGACAAGACCAATGTTTTGACTTATTTGATTTTGAGCTGCTAAAATGTTATTATTATACAATTTTCAGGCACTACAACACATGAAATTAAAAATAATAACTTCTCAACAGTTCAAAATTTAAATAAGTGAAAACATTGGTCTTGTCAAAGTGACACTGTTCTTGTCAAAATGACAAGCGCACACAAATCAGCTGATTCCAAATACTTCAAGGTCGCTAGAGTAACGTGTCTGCTCGCGCCCTATAACGTGTTCCTGAGCCATTTCAATATCAACTTATAGGTTATGAGCACCATACATAAAATCCTGGTTTAGCATAGCAACCTCCTTAAACCTTCGTGACGTCACACTAAACGACCCGTTTAGATGGCGATAGATCCTATCGCCATCTAGTGGGTTCTGAAGTAACATCTTTAGACAAAGACAACAAGCTTGAAGAGAAAGAAATGGTTGAGTATTACCATGACCTCTTAGAATGAATGTATAACAGTATTTATACAGTGTTGGATAATTTTGTGTTTCATTATTATTTTTTCAGGATTTTTCATCAGCTGACAAATGATTTGTATAACAAAACTGATCACTCATTAAAACGAGAACCACCACAAACAAAACAGCAAATGTCAACTCCGATTAGGATAATATTGTTAAGAGAAGAGAGACCATGGTAATACTCAACTATCTCTCTCATCGAGCTTGTTGTCGTCTTCTAAAGGCATGCAGTACTGGAGGGCAATGCAAATTATGTTTAGACATTTTTTAAATTTTTATTAACATATGGTACTAAAGTTTTGAGAAAATTTTTAGATACTGGTTAATTTTTTAAAATTCTTTTACTTTTTAAACTAATTATTACAACAATTAACAATAAGTTTAACAATTAATATTTAACATTTAAATTATAGACAATGAACCATTATCTTCAATGGCCCTTAATTTTCTTCTGACTTGCCCCATCATCCTTTGGACAACATCTGGATCGATTTCTCGAATCTTTTGGTAAATGCTACGTCGTAATTGTTCATTTGCAGCTTCCCATCCCTTGTCGTATACTTTTCTGGTCAATATTGACCAAACTTCTTCTATTGGTCGAGTTTGAGGTACATTGGGAGGATTGTCCAATTTCGGAACAAAGTCATCGTTGTTGTCGTTATACTAGTCTCTAGTTATTCTGGCGTAATACCATGAAGCTAGATCAAGCCAAAATATTACGTCATCATTGGCGCGATGTGTATTTAAAAATTGAAGCAATTTAGAGAGGCATCTTTGAATATCAAGTTGTGCAGTTACGGCTTCTCCTCGAACACGACAAATGTACGGCTCCGGCTTCAGAAATGGCACATTATACTAAAATTTTATCCTCAAATTTAGATTTACCTTTGAACTTGACATTGTCTGGTGTGTTTTCCATGTTATTAATGTAAAAACCATTGTTTTCTTTCATCTCTGAATGGGACAGAGTAAAATATTTTTCGTCATCCATTACAATAATTTTATTGAAAAAATGAATGCGCCTTAACGCACAACAACATCTAGGGATTCTTTCTAATTGAGCCACGATATATTTTGGTGCCTTTTTTTTTTTCGAAACACCATGTCATTACGAGAAAGTGTCCTAAAAACAGTGGTTTCGAAACATCGAATCTTCTGGCTACACTTCGTTGTGACACTCCAACTTTGTCTTTAACGGCTGCAATTAATCTTTGTTCTCTCATGTGGCTCAAAATTTTTGGTCGGCCACTTTTGGGCAAATTAACATAGGATATACCGTCTTCACAATCTTTTATTGTCCGATAAATTGTTGCCACAGAGATATTGTGCTCGCGATAAACTGCAACAATATCACACTTAGGCATTCGCCCAACAAGATTGTAAATTCCTTTAAGAATATCTAGCTTATATGACATTTTGCTGCATCAAATCGAAAAAACTTACTTGTCAAAATGAAAACAAGTTAATTGATATATTTTGTTTCCAGCGACAATTTAATTAAACGTTATTTGGTATAACTACAAAAATTTTCTCAAAACTTCAGGACCATACGTTATTATACCTTGTTCCATTTAAGCCATTCAGTATTGCGGAGCATAGGGAATAGATTTGACCTCTCTGATTGGCTGAAATTAGAGACAAGAGACAAGTTTACCCAATGTAATTTCGGCTACTTCAGATTTGCGCTGTTGCCAGCGCCATCTACTGAATGGCTTAAATGGAACAGAGCAAAGCTACTTTTCATAGATTTCGAAAATGACGACATATCTATATCGTTTAGGGAGTCACCTTGTGGTTGTGGGTCTCTTTTGTGTTATTTGAAAGTTATATAAGGGAAACAATTTCAATACATTGATTTTTACAAATCTTAGATGTACCTACCCAAAGTTCTATCCTCTTTTCGATGTTACGATTTTTCGAACATACTTTTCGATAGTCTGTCTGTCGATTGCATGACATGAGCTTGCTAATTACTATATCGCATGCACGAAACTCGGCTTCTTCTAAGATACAGTCGGATAATATAGGCACATGTGCTCAGAATATTTGGCTGCGTTGGCCAATTGTTATTTCCTGCTTGATTCCAACGCTCACTTTGATCACTTGACGCTGAAATCGCCAGTGATTATGATAGATAGATTCTTTTTAGCACGCTCTTAATTTTTACTCATTATGTAGATGTTTGTTCTCAATTTTTACTTTCCAAGAACTAATTATATTTACTTAAAAATATTTCAAGATATATGACATAAATTTCATTTTGGCTATAACAAATTTATCTTAGTGTATTACACAGGGTGTTAATGAAAACAAATTTATACAGGGTGTAAATGAAATAAGTGCATTAAATTTAACCAGTAATGTAACTCTTCGAGAGCAACAATTTTTCTTAATAAATTTTTTTCTAAATCTTCTAGTTTTTGAGTTAAAATTCTTTAAAGATTTGTTTAAAATTTCGGTACCCGCCACTGGCAAGATTTCTGCTGCCCTCAGTGTCTGAATCAAAGTTCCATGTACACAGTACAAAAATTGTCGGGTGGTGGTTGCATACTTGTAAATTCAGTAATTGATAAACGATCAACTGAAAACATATTTATTATTAATAAATTCGTAATAGTACAATTTATGAAATAAAGAAATTTAAAATTTGGATAACAAAATTATAAAATTGTGTATTAACACAGGTGAATAGAGAAAGAGCGTTGGAAGAGCATTCTAGTTATGGAGGTTATGAACTGAATCTTCGTGTGTCAACACGGCAAATCATAATAGTTTAAATACGTTATTCAAAAAATGTAAGTACATACTTTTGTCAATTTAAACGAGGTGTGATTATATGAGGACGAATGACTCGTCAATTTATTCCCGCTCAAACAATTAATGATATTTTTTGTTGAAAATTGTGTTTCCTTCTTACAGTATGTGGATTTTTGTGACCAGATAAGTGTATTGTGCAATATTAAAGACATTTTCTCTAATCTCTCTATCAGTGAGAAATACAACTCATTCGCAAAATTGAAATGCTGGAAACAATGAAATTTTTGCACCTGGTATGGAAGTAACTGTTGCTCTTTTAAAATATTCCAAATTGTCATATGTGACACATCAAACTGTGATAATCTGGGAGATATTGTATGTGGTACAACATAAATTTACGAATATTACGAAGAGGATGATTTTCGTGTAACTTCGTTGACCTTGTGAACTTCAGCATAAGTAATTACAATGTCTGTGTATCCGCTAATCATAAACATAAGCATTTTGCCAGAATTTTACTTTATAAACAAGTTTATTACTAATGTTAAAATTTAATTGCAACATCTGACAGGACTGTCAATTACTAAAACAAAAATTTTCATAGGTATTGCTACATACTGCATTCAATTATTACAAAAATATTTGGAACGACTCGTCAATTTACGGGGTGGTAAAAATGCTAAAAAAATATGCGATTTCGAGAAAAAGTTATTAAGAAATATTGTTGCTCTCGACGAGTTGTATTACTGGTTAAATTTAATGCACTTATTTCATTTACACCCTGTATACTAACTATTATTAGTAAACTCATCCGGAAACGCCCGTTTTTGCATTCCCTACATACCCTATAAATTTGTAACAAATATTCATTAACACCCTGTAGGTAATACATATTCTTTTTAACCCGGCGTTAAGTAGGTAAAGTTTTTCGCTATTTTATACTTTGTCAATATGTTTTATATAAGAAATAGTTTATAGTGGGTTCGGTTCCTAACCACTCAGACCCAAAATAAATTTTTTAATTAATGATCGCCTACTGTGGGAATCGATCGGAGAGGTGGGTGCGTAACTTTTTGTTCACGATCACGCACGCTCACGGAACTAAAAATATAATCACGACCAATCACGCACGACTTTTTATGTTGATTCACGATCACTCACGCTCACGATTTTATTTTGGCACTCACGCCCGATCACGCACGGCGAGTCACGTTCGTGTCACGTAATTGTTTCTATGTACATTTGAGCCTGCTTAACACAGTCATAAGTTGTTATCAAATTTGTTAACAAATTGGTAATAAGTTAGGTATCAGATTGGTTTCATTGGAAACGAATGTTTATGTACAAATAGGTTGCTCTATTCCTTCACAAATATCATTATAAATTTGGTAACAAATTTGTTGACAAAATTATGATCGTGTTAAAGGGGCTTAAAGATTTGTATATTTTTAGTGAAATCGGAACAGCTGTGTATACAATTTTGGGTACAACAATAACACTGTTTTAGTGCAATAAAATACTGTTGATGACATATTTGGATATAATAATGATAAAAAGAAATAAATAAATAAATAAATCACGGCTTATTACCCATTGCTGGGTGTGCCAATCTGCTTTATACGCAGATATCGGTAATGACGATGACATATTTGTACCGTGCGGGCGTTTACCAGGCGTCACCTCACGGGCACTCATTGCTGGCGTGGAGAATGCACCACAGGAGTCAATTTTGTGCCATTTAAAACGAGATTTAAAATTAGAAATATTTGGCGTCGATCGGGATCGAACCCGGTTCCCCAGATTCGCGACCAGACACTAAGGCACGCGGCCACGAGAAAAGAATGTAAAGTAAAAGATGGAAATTGACAATTTTTTAATAAAAAATAGAAGAAAACTTGTACTCACGCCCGATTAAATTTCAATCACGCCTGATCAGGCACGATAATTTTTTAGTGCCTCACGCTCACGTCCAATCACGACGCAAAATTTAAATTATACTCACGATCACGCGGGTCACGTCGAGACCCATCGTGACCCGACAAAATCACGGCCCGCGCCCACCTCTTATCCCTCAATATGTTAAAGTATTAATGTCGAATTTTAAATGGCACAAAATTGACCCCTGTGGTGCACTCTCCACGCCAGCAATGAGTGCCCGTGAAGTGACGCCTGGTAAACGCCCGCACGGTACGAATAACATCATCATCATTACCGAAATGTGTACAAAGCAAATTGGCACACAATATTCCATGATGATATATTTATTTATTATTTATTTATATACTCTTTGGTTTTTGTAATGTCATCATTACCAATATCTGCGAACAAAGCAGATTGGCACACCCAGCAATGGGTAATATACCGTGATGATATATTTATTTATTTTATTTTATTAATGTCCGACTAATATATTATTATCATTATCATAAAAAACCAATGGGGTCACGTGGCTGAGTGCCTGAGTGTCTGGTCGCTAATCTGGGGAACCGGGTTCGATCCCAACCGACGCCAAATATTTCGAATTTTAAGCGGCACAAAATTGATTCTTGTTGTGCACTCTCCACGCAAGCAATGAGTGCCCGAGAGGTGACGCCTGGTAAACGCCCGCACGGTACAAATATATCATCAGCATTACTGATATCTTCGAACAAAGCAGATTGGCACATCCAGCAATGGGTAATATGCCATGATGATATATTTATTTATTTTTATTTATAACAAACAACAAAAAATTAGTATTGATAAAACTTCGTAAATTTTATTTAAACTTTCTCATTCGTAATCCGTAGAATATTAAACAATTATAGTAGAACATTAAACGTTGAAGGCACCACGGGAGTTAAACGGAAAATAATGCCTTCGATCGACGTACACGTCGGGCCAGAGACCTCGAAAAGTACACTGTTGACCTTAGGAATTATTATTCTTATAACGCCCTTGATACCTTAATTACTATAACCAGTAAGCAATCACTATCCACAAACTATATATCTCTTCATAATTTTTACTTCAAAAATGTTTCTTTTAACACAATCCTCCTTTCTGCACACCTGAAGTTTCGTATTCAAATTTATTCAGTGAGTGAGTCAAAGCATCCGAAATCTATTCACATTCACTTACTTCCTTCAAAAACGAAAAGTAAAAACAGCAAAACAAAGGAATGCCATTAGTCAAAAATGAGGCCAGCAGAACAGCTTAGCTTAGCTTACCTGGCCAGAGAATACATTTTCACAGTTGTGGTACTATCTGTAACGATGCGGGGACGAATTCCTTGTCCGTGAATATGTTTAAAACCAACCTGGCCAGGAAAAGCAAAGCATACATTTTACGCATACTAATGTCTACCAGGATTTGGTTGCAGTGAACTCATCTAACTCACACCGACAAATTTGAGAATTTTTTTTACCTTCCGTCACCTTAAGGTAATTCGATGATGAGTTTTTAATGAATAAGCACGTTTTAGGGTCCCTAGAATACGATTTTACTACTTTTACGATGATGTCTGTATGTAAGTATCGATGTATGTATGTATGTACGTATCTGTGTGTGTGTGACGATTTTTTCGGATCGCATAACTCCAATACCACCTTTCCAAAAATTATAATTTTTGCGTATTCCTTTTCTTTAGATCCATATGAAGAGCTGATTAGATTTTGGTTATAATTGGTTGACCAAAAGTACCCTAATTTGAAGATTTTAGCAGTTTTTCTTGAAACAATGTTGTTAAATATCACTTTTTCACATGTAATGTTATAAATATTTAAGAATATTTTATTGTCTATACGATTTGTTTACATTTTATACTTCATATTCAATGGATATAGAGTTAAAAAATTATAAAGAAATTAAACATGGAAACATCTACTACATTAAGAAAATTTTGAATGACAAATGTCAGTGTTAAAGTGAAATTTACATAATATGTTTGAGTTATAATTTTACTGGAAATATATAGAATCTTACAAGAAACTTTCTGTATGGAATTTGTACAAAATACATCGAACTGACGGAAGTAATGTGCTGACCACATCAGATTTTTTGTATATGTATTCAAGAAATAGGGCTGTTCATACATTTCAAATTTTGACAAAAAACAAATGATGAGTTTTTATTGAATAAGCACTTTCTAGGGTTACTAGAATACGATTTTATCATTTTTACGTTGATGTATGTAGGTATGTATGTATGGATGGATGGATGGATAAATGGATGTATGGATGAATGTAATATATGTATCTATGTGTGTGACGAGTTCCAAAAATTATAATTTTTGCGTATTCCTTTTCTTTACATCCATATAAAGAGCTGATTAGATTTTGGTTATAATTGGTCGACCTGAAGTATCCTAATTTGAAGATTTTCTTGAAAAAACGCTGTTAAATATCATTTTTTCACATTTAATGTTATTATAAATAATGAAAAATATTTTATTCTCTATACGATTTGATAACATTCTATACTTCATATTCAATGGATATAGAGTTAAAAAATCTGATGTGGCCAGCACATAACCTCTCGCAAGATATTTTACCTGGTTGTACGCATAAAACGAAAAATATTTTTAAATACAAATACATATATTCATGTCTCACTACAAAATAATTCTCACATATATTTGCAAAATCTATGGGTTATTTTAAAATAAATTATGTACAATACATACATTTTCTTTATATTCTAATATCCTGAAATTTTCTTTTTCTACTTTCCTTTTCTTTATATTCGTCATTTTTTCGCAAATTCCTTTTATATTCTTTTTTACGTATATTCTTTTGCGTTGTTGAGTTTTTTTTATTTTCATAATCTTCATAATAATGTATAAATATTTTTAACAGAGGCATACAAATATTTTTGACAGTGACATTTATGTGTCAATTACAAACATTTGAATTTCTTGCCTTGTAGTAGTTTGATCTGAGGTTTTTTACATCAAATTATTTTATATGCCTTTCTTTATCTCTAAATCTATAGAAGATATAATAATGAATTTATATTTATCGAATAAAGAATTTAACGTTCTTTAATATAAGCATTTACATAAATTTTCGATAAATATTATTTAGATGATTTTTTTCTTGTAACTACTACTTCCGGTTATCCAATTGTTACCAAAACTGACTGGACTCTTCCCATTATTGTTAGATTGAGGAATCCGTAGTTAAAAATGTCTTAAGTCTTATAGTATTTGAGATATAGTGAATCCAACATCCACACACACACACACACACACATCCACACACACACACACACATACGGACATCATCGTAAAAATGTTATAATCGGATTCTAGGGACCTTAAAACGTGCTTATTCATTAAAATCTGGATATGCGATTTTTAGCATGAATACAATACCTCTCTTAGCGAGAGGTAAAAATTATAAAGAAATTAAAATTATAAAGCAGCCAGCTGTGCTATAACATGGAAATATCTACTATTACTATGTTCCGTAAATCAACCAAAAAACCAGTATCTTGATTCCGGGTACACCATGGTTCCTGAATATTTTCATCTATTTCAGGGCACATTGACATTTCATATGACAATTAAAATTGACACAACCTAACAAAAATAAAAATTAACCAGATAAATGATAACGTTGAATAATTCCAATAAAAATTACACAATCAACAATATATCAAATATAAATTATGTTTTCATACTTACATCTATAACAATTATTAGTAATACCACTAAAAATGCGGTTTAAAAATTGACATTGACGGATATCGTTTGGTTTTGCTATGATGACGTTTGAAAGTAGCGGTAGTGGGAGTAAAAATACCAGAGAAACCAGGATTATTTCATGGTTGCCGTGGTCCGATTTTTTTACCAACTTTTTTCAGGAACCGCGTTCCAAATAGAAACCGGTAAATAATTTCAGGACTTACGGAACACAAAACCGTAAATCTGGTCGAACCGGTTGCGTTATGGAACATACTTAAGAAAATTCTAATTGACACATGTCAGTGTCAAGTGCAATTGACATTGTATGTTTGTCTCATAATTTTACTGGAAATGTAGGATCTTTTACTACAAACTTTCTGTATGGAATTTGTATAAAATACATAGAACTGACTGAAGGTATAATGTACTTCTTTTGCAAGAAACTTTCTGTGTCGAATTTGCACAAAATACATAGAATTGACGGAAGGTAATGTGTAGTTTATGTATTTACGAATAAAAAGAATAATTAAAAATTAAGTTTCATAAATCTTGCAACCCAAACTACAATCAGATTTTTGAATAATGTGAGAATTATAATTTATGCTCCAAAGTTTATTTATAAACTTAAATCTTTCCCCTACCATTATTTTCACCTGTGCTTTGTGCATATTTACGAGGTTTCTATTTTGAATATTCATTCACACTGCAACCTCGTCTTGTGAGGCATTTAGCATATTGTGTCGTTTGTTCGCCACGTTTCTGAAGCTAAAGATACGGCTAGCACCTGCCCTGTATGTTTGCAGTTTTGCTCGATTTGGGAAAATGTAAAAAATTTCGACAAAAACGCGAGATACATTTTGTTGGTTTATTTGGCTACATCTTGTTATCTGTACAAATTAGTTAAAGCAGTTTTTTCTGCTCGTAAAATGTTTTGCGGTATACTTTTTGTACTAATTCTAAAACCAAGTTAATTAGTTTTGTAAGTTTAGCATTATTATGAAGGTGATTGAATTTTCAAAGCGTGTTTTACACTAGATATACGAGTAGCGATAAAAAATCGCGCTGTATGTAAAAACGAATTTACTGAATTGACATTGTTGTTATGGAAATAATAAAACATAAACCAGTTATAAAAAAAGTAAATTATATCTATATTGTCTTTGATTTAAATTATTACCTTATTTAAATGTCAAAAAAGAACAACTTTACATTCTTGTAACATTAAAATGAGAAATTGTCCGCAATGCGCACACACACACACACACACACACACACACACACACACACACACACACACACGCGCACGCACACACACACACACACACACACACACACACACACATTTTTTTTGACCAAAGACAATACTTTCCTTACCTAAAGGTGACGGAAGGTAAAAATTATAAAGAAATTAAATATCACCATGCTATAACTCTGGAAACAGCTGCTATATTAAGAAAATCCTGATTGAATGGTGTCGGTGTCAAGTGCAATTGACAGTATGTTTGTGTTATAATTTTACTGAAAATATAGGATCTTTTGTTAGAAACTTTCTGTATGGAATTTGTATAAAACAACATACAACTACCTTAAGGTAATGTACAATAAATAGAATCGTTTGCAAGGAACTTTCTGTATATAAAAATACATAGAGCTGACGAAAGGTAATGTGCTGGCCACATCAGATTTTTTCATATATAATATCATAAGTGGTAAATTTTTGCCGGAAAATTTTTCAGATTGTTACGAGAGCTGGTTGCCTAGCAATTTATTGAGTGGCATTGACAAAAAAATCACGAGTTGTCAAACAAGTGATTTTTAATGAATTTCACAAAATAAATTGGCAACAGGCTCGAGTAAAGCAATAGGAAAATTTTTCCAGGATAAAATTTAACCACGAATGGTATTCAGATGACTATTTCCAAAATAAAAATCAAGTAATTATTTATATATTTTTTTTCTTGACAAACATCGATTTAAATAAATTCCTGTCCGAATCTACTCGTTTTTAATAAAAACTGATAACACTGAAAATATACACACTTTGACAGGTATGTAAACAATATGTATCTAAAACGTCAAAAAATTTTCGCTTATCAAAACTCACTTACTTGTAAAAATACGACATCTTATTGGCTTAAAGGGTGACGGTGTTTTGTCAAAATGATACTTGGTAACTAGGTAGAATCCTGAATTTGGATTGGCTTATAAATTTATGAGTGAAATAGTCAGTTGAAAACCTTCTACGTAAAAGTCGAATATGACGAGTGTTCTATTACTTTCATATATTTTTTAATAAAAACTTAGATAATTTCTGGTTAATTTCATATTTTCCGCCGGAACGATATTTTAAAAGATTGATTAAGTAAGTGTTTACTAACTTAAGTTTTGCAGCTTAATATAATAAATAACAGATGATATATAGTGCAAATTACTATATTAAAAATAATTTTAATTGTAACAATAAAAAATTTGCAGTGATTCAAAATATGTTTCCTTCATAATCTTACTTTTTTAAATCTTTCCTAAATTCAAATCCGTTGCAAAACTCATCCCACAGCTGTACAAGTCAAAAATCACGCATGCATCATTTGGACACAATAGGCTAGTGGTTGTTTTCTTACATCCTTTTCCATAAGGGTGGATTTCCTTTCCCTTGGATAGCCTCTCGGCCAGAACTGAGTTATTTCGCTAATACGGGGGTGGCTGCAGGTAGTTTTTTAACCCTCACCTCACCTATACCTTCTGTCCAAGACGTGAGACGCCTGTAAAATGGCACAAAGCCTAAGGGTAGTAAAAAATAGTTTGCGTTTTTTGAATTTCGAAGAAGAGAAATAGAAAGTTGGATATTTTATTTTTAGTTTTGTTATTTTTTAAGGGTAGGCAGGTATATGAATATTATAAGGATTGATATTTTCGTTTTCTAAAAATATTTTCTACTAATAATAATAAACTTCTAGTACCTACCGTCCAAAACTATGAGTACATCTGTTAATATGTAAAAATTAATGTATGTACTTACTAAAACTAAAGAGCTCTTAGCAAAAAACTACCTTAGTCCATTTTTTTTAAAATTTGAGATAATCAAAGAAATAACTTTCTAACTTTTATAGATTTCTGTTTTCTGTAGCTTTATGTGCCTCAGGATCCTGTTTAAATATTAAAAATTAATTAATTAATAATAATAATAATAATAATAATAATAATATATCATCATGGTATATTACCAATCTGCTTTAGATGTAAAGAAATGGAAAAATAAACAATTACATAACAATTAGACATTTTTATAGCACATTTTTGTAGAAACGCTCAAATTGTAA
Organism: Harpalus rubripes; assembly: GCA_963082715.1. Taxonomy (NCBI): domain Eukaryota; kingdom Metazoa; phylum Arthropoda; class Insecta; order Coleoptera; family Carabidae; genus Harpalus; species Harpalus rubripes. The sequence continues at coordinate 9,187,046 of OY720448.1, forward strand.
AATGTAATTACTTGAGACTAATGCTGCAATTCTGAACATATATGTAAGTCTTACAGATCTGTAAATCTGAAAATAATGAACAAAATTGCAATGAAAACTGCCACTCTTATGTATTTATCAATAGATGCGTTTTTGTCAGTTTTTTTACAGATTTACAGATCTCTGTGCATAGAGCGATAAAGTAAAAATCTAATGTGGCCAACACAATACCTTCCGCAGTTTGTTTTTTATGAATTCAATTATACATACTTACATATTTACTTATACTGAGAATTGTATTAAGCCCCACTCCATATAACTATAGTATAAAATTTATTAAGAAATATGAATATACACTGTAAAGGAAACAAATCAATATTTTATTTAACAGATTGACTACTAATCTAATTTTTAAGAACATTAACATTTTTTTGACATGTATTCTAACCTAACCTAATTTTTAATATTAATATTAAATGTACAATTTGTACATTATAAAAGACTAATCATCGTCTGTCTGAGATTCTTTCAAGTGTTTAAGTTACATTTTGTACAGTGTTATGAGAAAGAGTACTAACAGTATTTGAAGCTGTTGGATGCCTGTACACTCAGTATTATGAGAAACATCAATACCATTTTGGTTGTAGGAAAAATGTTGTATGCAACATGTATGTAATAGTATATTACTAACCGAGGTGGAAAGTGTTTCATTGTCGAGGGCGAAGATACTATAGCCCAAGACAATGAAACTTTTCACCGAGGTTTGTATACTATTTTATTCACAATCTGAAATAAAAAATTAATATTTGATATTTAAATAATAATAACCTAGCATAAATAAACGAATGGTCTGAGAATGTTCATTTGTCACATGAACTGTCAGTTTGATTTCTAACCTTAAATATTGATTTCATTCGTAACTTGTATTATTTACAAGTTTATTCAATATTTTTATCATATAAGTTGTAAAGATGCTTTGTTTATATGTAAATACCCATCATTGATACGCATTGATCTCTCAAAGCGGGGGGCAGCTATTTCCCGCGTCGAGGTTGGAAAGTATAGCGTGAGCATAGGCGTAACTAGAGGGGGGCCAGGGAGGGCCCGGCCCTCCCCAGGATGGCCATGGCCCCCCCTAGGAAAAATTACATATTAGTGTAATTATTTTAAATTTTAATTATTGATATAATTTTGTGAATGGTGTGATGTAAATTGATTAATCGACAGGAATTTAAGTGAGTAGTAAATAATTTAGTAATTATTCAATTTGAAAAATTCTGATTAAGCAATAATTAATCCACAAATTATGCTTTTTTTAAACAATAAAATAAACGTTTTGTACTTTACATCCTAACCACATTATTCTTAAATTCACCGTATTTCATCGCTAGCTAAAGTAACCAGCGATGCCTAGAAGTTTTCACGTAGAAAATTTCAAAACAATCCACATTATAGGTAAACTTAAATATTCGGAGAGTTCGAAAAGTTTCTTACCTACATGTTCCAAAATAATCTATAAAGTACATAAAAGTTTAAGAAGATTTTCATAAAGTTCCAGAGAGTTCTAGAATGTTTCAGAAAGTTCTGAATTTCGAGAGAGTTCTGGAATTTCCCATAAAATTCCAGAACATTTTAGAATTTCCTTTTCCATAAAGTTCTTTAACGTTACAGAATTTTTCTGAAAGTTCCAAAAAGTTCTATCTGTTTGTGTCGCTATATAAAACTAAAATGAGCTCAGCTACCTTTTATATACTTATTTAAATTGCCAAAAATTTATAGAATATTCTAGAATTTTCCGAAATATTCTAGAATTTAATGGGATAAACAATAATTTTTTGGAATATTCTAGAACAGTGATTTTGAAAACACATTTTTTAATGCGTACATACGACAAAATAGGATTACCTATTTCCTTTGCATTTCGAACTCAAAGGGCCTGGCCCCCCCTAGAAATTTTTTCTAGTTACGCCCATGAGCGTGAGTATAGCTGAGGTTGGAAAGTGTCAACTTTCCTACCCCAGCTATCTTCACGTTATACTTTCCAACCTCTTGGAATATGATGTTAACAATAACTAACTTCCCAACTTTTTAAAAGTCAGAAATCGTCATATTACTAACCGATTGTGAATAAAATAGTATTTTTTGTCTCGTGCTACAATTTCCGCACATCGCACTCGACCAAAAAAGTACTACTTTACACACTTGTTACATAATTAACTATTCTAGCACGACCCTCGTGTCGCTTTGCCACGTGTTATTAATGTTAAGTTAAATATACTACAATGTTAATTTTGTGATTAAAAATTGTTTTACTTCTTTGCGTGAAGTATGTAAAATCCGATTTTTTGTAGTTATGCGTAAAATACAATGCATTTCTTATGAAGTTTATTTTACGCATTATGCTTATAAGAGCTATTATACTTTTTGGTACGGTTAAAATGTTTAATAGATTTTTATTGCTGTGTCTCTCAGTGTTTTATGTTGATGCATTGAAATAAATAAAATCAGCAGCCAGGTGGTAATAATTTGCTTATTTTCATATATAATACCACTAGCGACTAGAATTTTACCGGCAATTTTTACCGTCAGGATCACGGCTTCTTGTTGCGACCAAAATCGAAACGAGTGCGACAGTACGAGTGACGATTTTCTAAAGCAACAAGCAGAAGTGATCTAGGCATAAATTACCGGTAAAATTCTAGTCACGAATGATATTCGAAATATTCATTCAATTAATTTTTAATATAATATTTGAAATTACCGAAATACTTGTCACTTAAAATAATTGACAGACGTATCTCACCAAAATATTGTGATTTAATTGGATGACAGATTATGAGTGGAATTATGTTTATTTTCTTTATTTCCAATAAATTTTCAAATTTCGTTTGAAATATCATTGCCTGTTATGAACCATATCAGAATATTAAATATTTGAGATACACAAAGTTATAAAATTAGAATTCACTGAATTATTAGCCGTAATTGTGTTTTTCACTTTTTCAATTGTTCAAACATATGAACATAGATAAGTTTTAAATCATTGAAAAGTTAAAAACTTTCCAATATGGCGCTCATAATGAAAACTCGAATTTTAATTAATAATTGAGCATCACCATTCGAAAGAAAATAAAAAAGTTCTAAAGATATGCAAACTAAAATGCAATATTATTTCGCATATGGAAGTTATTCGCATAAAAACTGCAAAATTCACATTTTCGCCTATTATTAGTAACCTATATGCATTTTTTCTAAAATAACGATACACCACTAAAATGGTTTCTACAGGGTGTCTCACAACTCGCGCCCCAGACAAAACTGACACTTGCCGACGACAATAGGTTGCCAACAAATAGAAGAAAATAATTTGCGGCTGCTTGCATAACGGAGTTACAAGACTTTTTAATCCACCAATCCCGGAAGGATATCTTGAGATGTGATGATATTATTACAAAATAAAACTGGTTGCTAGGTTTTAAAAATACTACTAGTGAGTTACAACATTTGTTTGACTTACTGTAATTTTGACACTTTAGAGTTGACTTTTCAATGTCAACAAATTTAGGTTAGCGAAGGTGTCATCCGAGATCATCATTTATATCGTACAGTGCAACGTGTTGTAGCAGCTGTGTAAAATGTGTTAAACGTAAATATTGTCATTTGATCTGGCATAACTTGACCGGTCTCCATGATGGCTCTCAATATCACTTTATGATCCACAAGATTTCTATCCGGAAAACGTTCCGAATAGACTCGTGCTGCCTCTCTGGCGTTACGTCCACATTCTCCGAAAATTATAATCATTTCTAAGTAATCAGCGGCTGAATGGTAAGAATTTGCCTTTTTTTATTCACATTGTCAAAACCATAGTAACGTAAAATTACGGCAAACACACGTTTAAGGTGTAGGTCTCTGATTGGTCAATTTTAAAACGTCTTTTCTCGAATATCTTTTAAGCTAGATCCGAGTGCAGTCTAGTGTTTCCTCATTCGCTCTGGGGCGCGAGTTGTGAGACACCCTGTATAACGGGGCAATTTTTGTCTAATTCAACCGACTTCGTATCTCTTATATTTCTCAAGATCCCTATGCAGAGCGCGTTTTTATGGACAATTTGTATATTATCAGTATGTGTAACATATTATTAATTATTATTTTTTGTTTCAGGTATGTAAACTTCAAATTTCCTTGTTTTCCACATACGTCATTGTTAAGGTAATATATTTTTACATATTTTTTATACAGGCTGGGACCTAAAAAAGGCTAATAATATAAAAAGTATTGCTGAGAGACAAAATTTATTTCTAGATATTGAAATAAATCATGCAGTTTTAAAGAAAATATCTTGAAGGTGGTGGGTACCGTTCTTTATGCACTAATGCATCCTAGTTTTCCCTAGGGCTCCGCCGATAGTATTTTATAATAGTCTTTACGTACATCCAATCTATTTTCGCACAATTTAAAACCAAAGTGCTAACGCTAACAGTCTTGTCAGATACCCAAGTTCTTCCATCTCTCAAACGAATTATCTTTACACATAAAACAAAAGCCAATCAACCTGTCAGAAATTTTGACACATGTGTCTAACAGTCCTTACCCAGACCTCTTATTTGATACCAAACACGACATATTTTTAACATCTTTATGCACAAAACAAAAGCCGACTGAGATGTCTAATTGTTGACACTTCTATATAAATTTAAGTATTTGTATTATTTTTTATTAATAATCTAGCGTGCGTATTACATTAAAAACGTACGCGTAGAATGCGCACTATAATGGTATTGAAGATATTTAGGGAGGGGGGGGGTGGTTTAGGGGGGAACTTTTTAGGCCCCATCTGTATTTAGTTTTGTTATGTTTTGCAACTTTTATTGCGAATTATTTGAGGAAAACAATTTCAGTAGGTACATTTACTTTTAGTCTGTACATATTTTTTTACCTTCCGTAACCTTTAGGGAAGGAAGGTATTGTCTTTAGTCAAAAAATCCGGTGGTGAGTTTTTAATGAATAAGCACGTTTTAAGGTCCCTGGAATACGATTTTACTATTTTTACGATGATGTCTGTACGTGTGTGTGTGTGTGTGTGTGTGTGTGTGTGTGTGTGTGTGTGTGTGTGTGTGTGTGTGTGTGTGTGTGTGTGTGTGTGTGTGTGTGTGTGTGTGTGTGTGTGTGTAACAAAATTTTCGTCTACGATAACTTTAATACTACAATTCCAAAAATTATAATTCTTTCGTATTCCTCTTCGTTGCATCCATATGAAGAGCTGATTAGATTTTGGTTATAATTAGTCAACCGGAAGTGCTCTCATTTGAACATTTTAACAGTTTTTCTTGAAAAAACGATGTTAAATATCATTTTTTCACATTTAATGTTATTATAAATATTAAAGATCATTGTATTCTCTATTCGATTTGACTGCATTTTATACTTCATATTAAATGGATGTAGAGTTATAAAATTATAAAGAAATTAAACTTCATAAATTAGCCAGCTATGCAAGAAACAGATACTATATTAAGAAAATTATGATTGAAAGATGTCAGTGTCAAGTGCAATTGACATATTCGTAGTATATTTGTTATTTGATTGTTAGGATCATTTTGCTCGAAATTATCTGTATGGAATTAGTATAAAATACATACAACTGTCGAAAGGTAATGTACATACAAGAAATTTAGAATCTTTTGCAAGGAACTTTCTGTATGGATTTTATAGAAAATTATAGAAATTTACGAAAATTCTACCGGTAGATACCGCATCTACCGATTGTATTCGAAAGCATGAGTGGTAAAAAGTTACCGTGTTCGAAAATTGTTCAATATCTACCAGATCCATCTACCGGATTTATGAAGAATCTAATCTCAAAAAAAGGTAGTGATGCAAAGCCAAGCGCTCGCGGTAAAAGTGGAAATGTGTTCAAGGTAGTACTCTGCTCAGTTTGTTAACTACGTCAAATTTCTAACCTGTTTTAAATTTTCAGATTTTTTCATAGGTTATGGATCTACCCTGTTTACCAGTTGCGTTCTTAAAATATCGATTCCGGTAGCTATAACCTGATAAAAAGCTGTTTACTAGTAACAGTTCGCCGGTAGAATTTTCGTAAATACGTCATATAACTGACGGAAGGTAATGTGCTGGCCACATCAGATTTTTATTCTTGCAACACTTATTGTATATTACCGTATTAATGGTAACGTATGTCGGTTCTCTCTACTTATGGCGGAGTGACGCTAACGTCACAACTTTCGCGCCAAAATTTTAATAATTATTTTAGGCGGTATTAAGCATAATTTCAAGAAAACAAAAAATACGGAATTTCTATTTTTAAATTCTTCGTAACATAAAAATAGTCCAAATATTGGGACGTGTACAAAAGAGCTTCACAAATCGGTTGCATCGGTTGTTTTGTTTAAAACTGCATGATTTAAAACTTCCAATTATGTTCTTACATTATCAAAAAAAAAAAAATAATTGTCTATCAGCAATACTTTTTATTCAAACAAAGGTAGTTTTTAGGTCCCATTCTGTATTTAGTTTTGTTATGTTTTGTAACTTTTATTGCGAATTATTTGAGGGAAACAATTTCAGTAGGTACATTTACTTTTAGTCTGTACATAATATTTTCTTAAAAAAATATACAAGTATTAGCATTCGCATTATCATAGATTGAAATGTTTATATAATTAAAGAAAATGCAAAATGAACAGTATCAATCTTATTCTCCCGGTACGGTGTAACAAATTGCAAAATTATTATAACGAAGTGCATTAAATATCATTCATAATCACCACAAGTTAACAATTTCACAAATCATAAAGTGCATAAATTCCATATTTATATCTAGATGCTCGTCCGCTGATTTCTATTTCCGCTTGGTGAAATAGTTGATAGTGTGTTCTTTACGACGACTTGGATCCTAACTTATTATTTCTCCGTTTGTGAGATAGGCATCAGTATAGTTTCTTCTCTCTCTACTTCTCCTGTAATTTGCTTTGATATATAATTGTAATTAGTTTTTATGCGTTTGATACAGCTTCGTTATAACCGTAAGCTTTATGCGTGAATCTAATGTTATTAGGTTTTAATTTAAATTATAGTTGAATAATAGAGGGAGTGTCCGAATATATTTTCTACCTAATTTTTGACAGGTGTTTAGAACTACAATTAGTTACAAAAAGGAGGAGGTAACCTTTTAGTCAAATTTGAATGTTAATTTTTAATGTTCTGTGACATGTTTTCTATTATTTATTTGGCATTTAAATTCTAATTTTTGAATAATTTGTCAGTAATATTGCAATTAAGATAAAGATATGATATGCGTATTCTAATTAACATATAGAAAAAGTAAAATAATGTAACGTTTTTATTTATTTGGGTGAAGTTAAATATTAGACAATTATTATTAATTAAAATAAAGGTTTATTAATCTATAACTAAATATTAAAAAGGTATTAAATAATGACGATTACTAATATAAAAAAATTATTAATTACTAATTAAGACTAAAACTAGAATTAACTAGATAACACTAACACTATTTATTTATTTAACCAATTAACACTACTATTTATTTCCACGATATTACTAATTATTTATTTCACTACGCGTTCCAATCTTAGACTGCCGGTCTGTTGCAGACTCATGCAGACTGTTTACGCGATATTAATAGCACTATATTTATATCACTATATACTTATATCACCGTCAACTGTCCGCCTACCGACCTCCACAGCGTCTATATACTCCACTGACTCAACAGCGTCTGTATATTCAACTGCTTGGACAGAAGTCACCTCACTGTCTGTCTATTTATGCAACTAACTTTCTCTTTCCAGAGCCTCAGTTTCACCAACTATCCGTATGCCACAATTCTTCAACACTAATGCCGCTGTTACTGTCCTTGTGTACCTAGCTTCACAACACTCGTCATTCCTACCGAGTATTCACTTCCATAGCTATCCCAATATACCAGTAACTTCCAAACTCGCCGTTACTGTCCTCGTACACTATAGCTTCCCAATACTCGTCAACACTACCGAGTATTCACATCCACAGCTATCCCAGTATACCAGTAACTTCCAGAGTACCTACTCCACTCGACACTTTACTGCATACGCTCACTACGATACGGCTGTGCTTCACTAACACTCTATGTGAATGTTTCTATATGTCTCTCCATGTAACTAACTAACTCCCGAGCATAGCTGCGTCCCTTCTATACGGCTGCCATTAACTTCCAGAGAGCTCTATAATGTTAGACCGCATAATAACAATGAACACAAAAGGTTCAGGCGACCGGAAGTAATTAAACACGTCGTGGCTTGTTTGTTTACCTAGCCCGGCTGCTCGCGCGATTGTGTCATCGCTATACTTAGACGCTTGTTCAGCGTAGCAGCGGGGCTCGCACGTTACAATAACTTAATTTTTTTTTTGTTCGAGATACCAAATCATGAGCCGGCGAAAAATGCACAAACAACAAACTTGGTTGGTCACCTTAAATCTGTGATTACATGCCAAAACCAGATATGTCACTTTTCGGTGTTTTTCTATTTACGTGCATGAACACAATCATTTTAAATAGTTATTTATTTGTCATTTGAAATCAAGTCGTGAAAGTTAGAACTTAATTACCTATCATTTTAAAGTACCGCAGATAATAAGTGAAACTTGGGAATTAACCAGAGAGCATAGTCTTCAATTTTTGGCAAAAAATAAAATAAAAGTAATAGAACACCCTCCATATTCACCTGATCTGACAAAATGCGACTTTTGGGAGCATTTGAGAAATGGAAGGACAGAATAGTGAAGTATCTACTTATTATTGTTGAAGGAAATAAAATTATAATATGTAATATGAACCAAGTGTCTTATTTTCAATAATTCTAGCGTGACTTCTCGTATGCCTAATCTAAGGGCCTTAGTAAAAAATTGAGGAACAAAGTAAAGTAACTATCATTATTAATTGTATTTCAATTCCTGCTTTTACCAAGAATCAAAATTTGCTATTATATAAAAACATAAGTTACAGACGGCAATCTATTCTTGCACAAGTTAGAAATTTACACACAAGCCGTGTAGCGGCGAGGGTACTAGAATAGTTTTTTTAACGGCTGTATAATAATATTTTCTCCTGTTTAGACTTTTATTTACATTATTTATAGAATAGTTTTGTTGATGACAGTAATTTTTTACTTTGTCTATTGTCGAGATATTTTGTGTATTTAATGCGGTGATACCAATTCCAAATAACAAAATGTCACCAAATATCATTTAATAATGAATCTCTTTCTAGCATCAATAAGCGTGCAAGAATATCTTATTCAACTCCGAGACAGAGAAATAAATTTCAAAATCTGTTTTTTACAGATTATAAAAAATTTGATCACAGGCAAAAATTAGATAAAATGTTTCGTTTTATTGTGTTTTGTAACTTTGATTAAGAATTATATAATGGAAACCATTTCAAACGTACCTACATTGATTTTAAAAAACATCGAGTGTACCCTTATTTTTGGACGAAAGCCTTGTACCTATTTCGAATACCTACACTTAAAATTTATTGTACATTATACTAGATATCAAGAACGGGGTCCTGCACTCTGATTTTTTTATTATTTTAAATGAAAGTTTTTAAATTTTAATTGTTTGTAGTTTAACTGCATTTGATTTTTAATGTCAACATGACGTCACGGCGGCACTTATTGCTATACCTTTCTCTCGCACATGCTCTGTAGGTAGGGAGAGAAAGATACCACTAATGTGACGTCACAGTGACAGTGATAACAAACCGCAAATATCTCGCAAAGAAATTCTTAAAAAAATGTTTTTTTTACATTTTAATCGCTATTTATTGAGTAATACTTTAAGTATAAAGTACAATTTATTATTTTTTGTTATGGTGCAGGGCCCCATTAAATCTAATTGTAGTGTATAATTCATTATCCCAGAAAAAATTGAGGCTAATTGAAAGAAAATTTATCGTTCCTCCATTCTGTTTTTTGTGGCACGCGTACCCCATTGACTGTGAATCTGTAGTGAAAGGGTTGTTTGCGGTCCCGGTCTGTCATCTGCAATTCAACGAACGACCCAACGCACTCCGTCTGCCACGTGGCACAAGCAATGCACAGGAAATCCCAACTTTGCATTCGATGACGATAAAATGGCTGATAGCTGCCAGATTTTTTAATGGAACTTATAATCAGATAATATGAGATAATATATCATTTATAAATTTAGTAGGGTTGTTTGAAAGATCAAGAGTGATGATATATTGATTTTAAAAGTAATAGAATTAATTCAAATATAGAAATATATATAAACGATAAATTTTATATTATAAAAGAAAAATTGTATCTACGAAATGGAGTCACGTGACTGTGTCCGTCAAATTTGAAACTAGTTTTAATTCCTTTTTTAAATTAATACAACCTGTAAATGAAATAAGTGCATTAAATTTAACCAGTAATGTAACTCGATGAGAGCAACAATATTTCTTAATAACTTTTTTTTCTAAGTCTTTTAGATTTTGAGTTAAAATTCTTTAAAGATTTGCTGCATATTTCGTTACCCGCCCATGGAGAACAAATGGCTGCTGCCGTATTCAAATGGGATACAAACAGCTCAAAAATTGTCGATTATCGGTTACACTTACAGTCACAGTAATTAATAAACGAATCAAAGGAAATAACATTATTATTAATTAATACGTAATAATACAATTTTTAAAATAAATAAATTTAAATTTTGGATAACAAAATTATAAAGTTGTGTATTGAAACAGGCTTTTTATCTCCTATGAATAGTGTGAATAGAGGAAGACAAGGAGGGACGGGGTAACTAGAGGAAGAGAAAAAGCATAGTTATTAGGTTATGAGATAATTATTTATCGTCGACAAATCATAATAGTTTAAATACGTTATTAAAAAAATGTAAGTACAAACTTTTGTCCATTTAAAAGAGATACATGAGTACCAATAATTAGTCGTCCATTTATTTTTCCCCAAAAATTTTTTAATGAAAATTTTTACAGCATTTTCGTCTGTCGAGATGTGTATTGTGCATAATAAATACACCTTCCCAAGTAAATTCAGTCTCATTAATGAACATTATGAGCCATTCCCAAAATTGAAGTCTGTTATGTGCTGAAAACATAGAACTTTTTGCACATGTTATGGATATAACTGTTGCTTTTTTAAAAATTGTCATATGTGACACTCCGTATTGTGATGTGATAAAGATGTACAAGATTAAAAAATGTGCGAATATTAAGAACAGAATGATTTGGTGATGATTTGGAAACGCTCCGTGTAAATGTGTTGGCAACTCCATGACACTGTCTTTATGTCAACCGTGATGTCAAGTAAAATGTAGTACAGATACGAGTAAAAAAATAAATAAATAAACCATAGGTAAGTAATTACAATGTCTGTGTACTCGCATTTTGACAGAATTTTACCTTATAAACAAGTTTATTACTAATGTCAAAATTTAATTGCAACAATTGACAGGACTGTCAATTGCTAAAACAAAATTTTTCATAGCTATTGCTACTGCATTCAATTATCACAAAAATATTTGGAACAACTCGTCAATTTACTGGGTGGTAAAAACGCTAAAAAAATATGCGATTTCGAGAAAAAGTTATCAAGAAATATTGTTGTTCTCGATGAGTTGTATTACTGGTTAAATTTAATGCACTTATTTGATTTACACCCTGTATTTGAGTAATATATGGGGTCGCTTTAGTTGTAAGCGTTAGGTTACCGGTTGTATTTCGGCGATTTTAATTTCTTCTGTGAGGGTGTTTATCAGGCGTCACTTCGTGGACTCTCATTGCTGGCGTGCTATTTAAAAATCCAAGTCATTTTGGAGTCGATCAGTATTCGGGATAGAATCCGTGTTCCCTGATTTGTGACCAAACACCAAGGCACACGGCCACGAATCCCTATACCCATATGGTGTTCCGTAGAAATAATGTTTTCACAATACCTAAATTTTTACTGTAATTTTTGTTTTAAAGTTGAAATGTTAAGCTACTTATGTGTTATATTGCTCTCTTGAAATAAATATAAAATAGAACATAGAACGTTTGAAAATTCCACTCTTCATTTACTTATGTACAGCAATTATAACCTACGTAGATATCGTACTAAAAAAAATCTGGGGATCATGTAATATATTGTTTTACAAAACTGTGTATTTTAACATAATTTTTATATTTCTTTGATAAGCGAAAGATCCGTTAGTACCCCGATATTATCCAATCAAACAACAAGATCATACTGTACCTATCTTCCCACCAAACTATAGTTAAAACTGATAGAGTATAGATTTATTAAATATCTAAAAAAATCTGATGTGGTCAGCACTTTACCTTTCGTCAGTTTTATGTATTTTGTACAAATTCTATACAGAAAGTTTCGTGCAAGAGATTCTGTATTTCCAGTAACATTATAACACAAACGTTGTCAATTGCACTTGGTACTGACATCTATCAATCATAATTTTCTTAATATACTATCTGTTTCCATGGTTAGCACAGCTGGCTGCTTTGTGCAATTTAAATTTCTTTATAATTTTTTTAACTCTATATCCATTGAATAGAAAGTATACAATGCAATCAAATCGAATAGAAAATAAAATATTCTTTAATATTTATAATAACATTAAATGTGAAAAAATGATATTTAACAGCGTTTTTACAAGAAAAACTTAAAATCTTCAAATGGGTGTACTTCCGGTTGGCCAAATATAACTAAAATTTAATGACCACTTCAAATGGTTGTAAAGAAAAGGATTACGCAAAAATTATAATTTTTGGAAAGGTGGTATTGGAGTTATACGATCCGAAAAAATCGTCACATACACATATACATACATCCATACAGACATCATCGTAAAAATAATAAAATGTATTCTATGGACCTTAAATCGTGCTTATTCATTAAAAATTCACCATCGAATTTTTTGACCAAAGACAATACCTTCCTTACCTATAACTGACTGAAGGTAAAACAATGACAAAATCTTGGAAAATCTATCAAATAATTTCTTGTTATTGTATTAGTTAGAAAATTTGGTGGACTGTTATGTTAGGACAACCGTTACCGTTCCTTTGAACGTTAGACAAACGTTACCTTTCTGTTGACATCACCCTTACACAGTTGTGGTCTCGTGCACAAAGGGATCGTGTTCTTGTCTCTACGCAAGCGTGCTGGTCGCGTGCGATATGTTCTTCGTTTGTCATTGCCTTTTGGCGTAATGCCATCGCCCATAAGCTTAACCATAAGAATTTTAAAAACATTATTATCAATAATAATTGAAAAAAATTAAATTCAAAGGAATCTACCCTACTGACATTATTATAATAAGAAGATTAAATAATGTTAGCTTATTCCTAATCGCCATAAGAAGATTGTCGCCTCTTAAAGAATTGTTCCTGTGATTAAAAATTAGTTGTTTGCCATTTGCATAGATTGCTAGATTGAATTTATTTTAAAAATTGTACGGCGTAGTCACTAAGATTTAATTTTTTCTGTCTAAAATGTAACAGATATCACAAATTAAGGTTAGTTAAAAATGAACTATTAAATGTATAAAAAAAATTCGTTACTGGTGATGCCATTAATGCCATGATCGAGTTTCATGCCGCTAGTGGTTCTATGGTTCACTAATAATAATATAATCCTAAAAGATGACATATCCATATGGAGTATCATACCATACTAAGCAATTTTTTTTAAGAACTTTGATTTAGTATTCTTTCTGAACTAAACAAAACACGGATATAGATAAATTTAATTAAATCGTCTTATTTTAGACCGAGGAATCTGTAATTAAGTTATGTCGTCGTATTTTAGAGACGTCTTGAACATATTTACCGATAATAGCTGTTCCAATGTGTGTGTGCGTGTGTGTGTGTGTGTGTGTGTGTGTGTGTGTGTGTGTGTGTGTGCGTACGTGCGTGCGTGCATGTGTGTGTGTGTGTGTGACAAAATTTTCGCCTGCGATAACTCTTATACTACAATTCCAAAAAATATAATTCTTTCGTATTCTTCTTCGTTACATCCATAATGAAGAGCTGTTTAGATTTTGGTTATAATTGGTCAACCGGAAGTACCCTCATTTGTAGATTTTAACAGTTTTTCTTGAAAAAAACGATGTTAAATAACATTTTTTCACATTTAATGTTATTATAAATATTAAATAATATTTTATTCTCTATACGATTTGAATGCATTTTATACTTCATATTAAATGGATATAGAGTTAAAAAATTATAAAGAAATTAAATTTCATAAAGCAGGTAGCTATGCTATATTAAGAAAATGCTGAATGACAGATGCCAGTGTCAAGTGCAATTGACATGTTTGTGTTATAATTTTATTGGAAATATAGAATCTCTTAGGTACATGAAACTTTCTGTATATATAGAACTGACAGAAGGTAATGTACTTGAAATATGGGAACTTGTACAAGAAACTTTCTGTATGGAATTTGTACAAAATATATGGAACTGTGCTGGCCGCATCAGATTTTTTAATTTCAAAGTTAGAATTTCAACGTGTTACACACTACCAAACCATCTCAGTGTGCGTTGATGGTTATTCCAATGTATCTATACGTGTCACACAGTACTCGTACCACACCATCTCAGCTTGCGTTGATATATTAGTTCATGTTATTTTGCATTTCGAAAACTATATTGACTCCATTTTATATAGTGTAGGTGATTCATGAGTAATACTTATAAAAACATGTCTTACACGTTCACCTATGATCATTTTAACATATGAGATGTAAAAAGTGTACCAATTAACGTTTTCATAAAAAGTGTCTATACGTTTATGAATTTAATACGTGACACATTAATTTTTCTCTACATGAACCTGTCCATAGCGTGTCTGTTTTTGCAACGAGAATTTTTTTCCAATTTTGTTCTCATATTTAACTATTTTGATCGTTATATAATTAGTAATTTATGGAAAAGTGAATGCATATGTCACTTTGAATATGTCGTAATAATAATTTTTGGGTTAATCACATGTAATACATATATAAATGTAATAAATAATTACCTGTACCTACCTATCAAAATTGCGAAATGAAATAGAATTTCTCAACAAAGATATTAACATGCACATATGATTGGCTTAATAATTAAAAACTGAAGCTTGAATAAATTTTAATTAAAGAAAATAAATGTTTCATAAATTGTAACATTATTTCATTCTAATAAAATCGTTTGCACTGAAGCGCAACAATGTTATTACCCTATAATTATACAGAAATTTATTAAACATTAATTAATTATTAAGAAGAGAAATTTTCGCATATTTCACATATTTACTTCCAAATACAATCAATTTAATTCAATTTAACCTCACCGAAACAATATTTCTTCATATTTATTTTACACATTTACCGGATTCACAATAAGATTCAATGCAGAATAGTGTGGACCCTATTGTACACTTGCTCGTGTACCATTAAATCCACACTATTTTTAGTTTTAAAAATAACATAATATAATTTTTGTACAACCGGACGCGATATAAACATTTCGCAGCCGCAATACAGGCCGCGAAATTGAATTTCGCGACCGTTGTCATGGTAGCGGCCGCGAAATTAGGTAAACAATCACTTTGGCACTTGAGAATTGCATGGTTTTGTTTATCAAATTTCAAACCCATACCCACCTTGAAAACTAACTTTATATTTACAATGAAACTGTTTAAAATTAATAAAATTTGTAATTACATATTTTTTACAGTTGCACAAAAATATTGTGTACACCTTATCCGCGAAATTCTTCAGCGCCCTCGAGATTGTCTTGCTTTGGCCGCAAGTGGCCTTGGCGACAATTTTTCTGTCGGTACGCTAAAAAATGATTTCACGGCCTTGATATACAAATAACTATCGTTTTTCGGCCGCTGTCATTATTATCCGATTTAAGGTAGCGCCATGTATTATTTCGAGTGTTAATAAAGAGAAAGTAAACGTTTTTGAATGAGTCCCAAATATGTAAAATTGTTCAGTTGTTATAAATAATTTTATCAATAAATAAAAAACTAATAAATTCGTAAATTTTATAAAGAAAATCGACTAAAAATTTTTGTGTGCACTACCAAACCGTCCTCGTCTGCTTTCTGGCCTCAGCTTCAGACATGGCCGAAAAAAAAACACTTTTTGGCCTTGGTACACAAAAAACTAGTCTTTCATTTTCATAATTTTTCGATTTAAAATAAAATTTAATAATATACACCTCAGCACTGAAATTTCTTTTTTCTTCAGTCTATGTAGGTATACTGTAGCCATTTGCGCTCTCTGTTGTCAACGCAAAAAGTCACTTTGCCGCTCATGTGCGCAAAGTCGAAAAAGCGCACGCTATTCAAATTTCTAAGTATACAATTTTGAGAAATATCACTTGTCTACATTCTTAATGGAAACGTTTAGTCAGGAACTAATGGCATTGTAGTTACACATTTACCACCTTCACAAGTCAATCTGACATATACCTAACTGCTCTGTCGGTATATTACATAACCAAACAAAATGATGCACTGCTGTGAGAATAAAATAGCGCATTCATTTACAAAAACGAAAGTATAAAATCCTTAGATTAGTTGAAGAAATAGCTCAAGAATAATGGAAAATAACGATAAATTAAAATTAAATATAAATTGTGTGAACCGTTGTACTTCCACTTGCAAAAGTTTGGCGTGAATGCTCCCAATAGACATCCATTTTTTCACTGCGTTAGTTTAAGGTTCTTGAAATACTTGTGTAATACATATAAGACAGTAAAGTAATAGGTAGGTAGGTACTTTAAATATATATGAACTCGTTAATTCAATTTCTTCCAATCAATAAAATAACAAAAGTTATTAACTTCTGACGTCAATTGGTAAACGGTAAGCGGTCTTGAGAAAATAACGATTAAAAACTTTTCTATAAATTCGCAATGATATTTTTCTAAGTACATATTTTGAAATATAAATTTATAAAATAACACAGTTTAAAACACTGGAATACACAAAAATGAAACCTTCATTATCCGGGGTTCGATTATCCGAGAATCCAAATATCCGGGCCTCAGATCTCCGTCTTTTTTTTTTTTTGACCACAATAGTAGTTACCTACATTGTGTACTATGCACACTATGTACAAGTACATATCGATGGCTTAGACTAACCTGCTAACTTCATTAACAATAATTTTACCAGGAGATAAAAAAAAACTTTTTAAATTATTTGGACAAATTATTTTTATTGTTTGACACTCAGATGTTTTACACACTTCTTGTGATTAATAAAATTAATATTTTCTACGCATTTCTTCTTCATTAAGCTTTTAATTAACGCATTAAAAAAATTAATACGATTATCCCGGGTTTTCTATTTTCCATGGAATATTAAGATGTACTTAAATAAACACAAAAATATTGTAAAATATCTAGTTTCCTATCAAAACACCAGTTTCTGCAATTTCTATATCCTGTTACTTTATTCACACGACCCTAAAAACTATTCAAATATTCCTTTTTTAAGAACCTGGCAAATTTTTACCCCTAAACCTGTAAATTCTTGCAGGGATGCAAAATCAACGGTACTGGAAAGGTTTTACTCGTATTCACAAAAAACTCGTATAAGGGGTGGCAAACAAAATATTCCCAGGAAACGGAATATCGGTAAAAAACGGCTTTGTTAGGCGATACACCCCTCCCCTACATGGCCTACTAACAACTTTTTGCAGAAAACTGAATTTTTATCCAAGCAAGATGATCCCCTTATGCTTATCCGATAGAAAAGGAGAGAGAGAGAATTTTTTCTTCTAAAGTTACGGGATTTATAAAATTTCTCACACTAAAATTGGGTCAGGGTTACATGGTTGCAATCTGCTTAGTGCAATTTTGCCAGAAATTTGGAAGGAAATTAATACAAATTTTTAATTTAAGAATAATGTGGGTGAAATTGAGGGGGTGAAAACTATTCGATAACGGACGGGAAATAGTATATTATGCAATGAGTTTATATTAATAGTCATTATAATGAGTTGCATTTCTTATAATAAATAAAAAAATAAACAATAAACCAATAAATTGGTTATAAAATTCATGTAGGTATATCATAATGATAATCTGTATCGAAATGTACAGATAACATATGCTTAATAAATATATTCAGGCATAAAAGTAGAAAATAATTATTTTAATAATACATATTTATAATTAGTTATTTTAACAAATATAATTAGATTTTTTTCTATAGAAACCGAACATGTCCAAAATTTCAAATATTCTGGAAACATAAAAATGATCACATTTTAAAACTATTTATTTATGCGGCAATAATATGATAGTCATAAAAACAAGACTCTCATTTTGAAATTTTGTTTTGTAGAAACTTCATTTACAAAAAAAAACAGGTTTCGGCAATAATATAATAGTCATAAAAAAAGACTCTCATTTTGAAATTATGTTTTGTAGAAACTTCATTTACAAAAAAAAAATCAGGTTTCGTAGAAATTTTGCATTTCCCCGATGAAATAATGAAGGACATGATGTTTAAAAATAGTTATTTATGTATCAAGGCACTGAAGTTCTACTTTTTATCATGAATGTGAAATTTATTTATAAACCATATGAGTGATAAATAGCTATTTGTGTATTAAGAGCGCTACAATGGGGTCCTCCACCATAACAAAAATTGATTTGTTTCAAGTACATTAAACTAGTGCAGTGAAAGAGTGGAGGACCATTGGGAACGTTCTTGCCAAACTTTTGCAGGTTCACGGAATTTATTTTATATTTAATGGCTATTTTGCATATAAACTGTAGGAAAAATATTTATAATTGATTTATACGATACTGTATAATTTTTTTCTCAAAAAATACTACAGAAAGAAACTTATGGCCTTATTCTGTTCGAAAATGTAAGTCGTACAGATCTGTAAATCTGTATTTTGTTCATTATTTATAACATTACAGATTGTTTTGAACAGAATAGGGACATTAACTAATTTATGAATAACTTGTTACCTATCTTTAAGTTTTACAGATCTATAAATCTGTAAAAAACTGACAAAAACGCATCTATTTTTGTTGATTAATATAAAATTACTCATAAGAGTGGCAGCTTTTGTTGCGATTTTGTTCATTATTTACGGATTTACAGATTTTTATGACTTACAGATTTGTTCAGAATTGCAGCATAAAGAATGAATAAACATTATCTTAACTCACTTGTTGTATAAATATCTATTATAACACTGATGCCCATATTAATAAAAACTCGTAAAAATTTTAATGGTTCGTTATAATTTTTATCCAATAAAAACAGTCGACACTGACAGAAAAATCGAAATGTACATTGGCTTGCAAAAAAATCGCGTACACCTATTTTTTTCTGTATTGAGTCGATCTTGATTTTGAACTTGTCAATGTCGCTAGTGTCGATTAAGATGTCAAAATTAACAGAAATTCAAATACATACTTGGTTGTTCTTTCATTTTTTGGAATATATTTGTAATTTAACAGTAGGTAATTTAAATACAATTAAGAACTAGCTCCATAATAGATCAAATAGTGATGACAGTGACAAAAATATCAGTTTTTACGTTATTTACAGAGCTAAAAAGTTACAAAAACTCGGTTACTTGATTTTTAAGGTGTACGCGATTTTTATGCAAGCCAGTGTAACTTGTCAAATTTGATTCTATTTGTCAAAAATTTTAACGAGCCGTTTTCAAACTTTACGAGTTTTTATGAATAATGACATATTATTCTATTTCTGTAATATTACATACCTGGTTTATTGAACGTTTTCATGTAAAAGTTTAATTTTTAAATATTTTTATTTTTATTTTTTGTCTGGTCGCGAATCTGGGGAACCGGGTTCGATCCCGACCGACGCCAAATATTTCCAATTTTAAATGGCACAAAAATTGACCCCTGTGGTAGACTCTCCACGCCAGCAATGAGGGGCTGTCCTTAAATTACGGAACGCTTCTGTTCTGTTATTTTTCATCTTTATGTACATTAATTTAAATAGTTTCTGTTTCAAATTTTAACTGAATATTAAGAAGGCCATATACTTTTATATCCAGTAAAAAATGGGGGGGGTCAAGTACTGCGTTACGTAATATATGGGGGGGGGGTTCATGTTTGCGTTACGGGTGCGTTACAAAGGGGGGAGGGGGTATCAAAAATTTCCTAATTTTGCGTTACGTAATTTAAGGACAGCCCCTGAGTGCCAGTGAGGTGACGCCTCGTAAACGCCCACACGGTACAAATATGTCATCATCATTACCGATATCTGCATACAAAGCGGATTGGCACGCCCAGCAATGGGTAATATGCCGTGATGATATATTTATTTATTTATTTATTTATTTACTTACTTCTGAAAAAAGATTTCACTGTAATTATTAAAAGATTCTGAAATACTCCTAACTTTAATTTTATTCATTTGATTCAAGTTTAGGTCACCAATAACTACCTGTTTAAGAAAAATATTGTTATTGATATTTGTTGTTTGTAAATAGCAATTTTTGTTTAGTATTACAGCAGCATGTTAGAAGAAAACAAACTAATCCTGGCAATAAAGTGCGCGTACTTCTCCAAGTTGAGAAGCAATACCGAAATAAATAAAAACCGAGATTTTCTCAGCTCAGGTCTTTTATCATAGAAAGAGCATTGGAAAACTAACTTTAATATAACAGTGTTTATTATTGAGCAGGCTTGGAGCGCACTGCATTACGAGTAAAGGATACGCTTCCTTATTCCCAGAGACAGAAAGGACGAAACTCCTTTGCCTCCTCGTTAAAATCAATACAGGACAAGAGCCAGGACATGCCATAATATATCTCGCGTCCACCATTCATATGCAGCGGAATTACAAGGAATTAATTACGGTGCACGGAAGGACAATTATTAATAAGCGGCCAAAATTAATAACATACAATTTGTAATTTTTCTCACATATTATCTATTCGACTGAATATTAAAATTTATTTGCATATTTAAGATGTTTTTCAAGACAATAATGTTATTACAAAATTTTAAATTCACCTATCTGATTTCTCTCCCAATCCTTAATTATGTATATAATCGATATACATATTATGTAGGGGAGATCGGTGTCAATTGTTACAAAATTTAAATTTTTATTTCCACGAGTTAACGTTACATTTAGAAATTTTGAAATTACGTATATGAGAACCTACCCACCTCAGTGAATAATATTTTGAATTTTAAACTTTTGAAAATGTGACAAATCTAAAAGTATAAGGATTTTTAGTCAGGCATTACAAATATTACAATTGACACCTAACTGGTGTCAGTAGCAACAGGGCCAGTGTCAATTGTAACAAATTTTAACAGTGATGTAATAAGATAAAATAACAGATAAAAAAAGAAATTATTGAAAAAATAAACATTTATTTATTACCTCAGAAAATACAAAATTCATATGACAACTAAAAGCAAACAATATATATATATATATATATATATATATATATATATACATATATTCTGTTGGTGATATATGGACCATTTTGACCAATACCTTTAGTCGCTAACGAAATTGCAGTTTAGGTAAACATAAAATAGGTATTTCTTCGTACAATTTAACTTGCCCGGTGTCCAGATTTTACATTTTCGCCACTGCAACCAATATCATGTGCTCAAAAAATATGGGCCAATACATATCAGAGAGTTTCCTCATCGGAGCCATCTGAAGAGTAATCTGCGACTGTTACTTTCGGAAGTGTTTTTCGTTTTTTTGCTCTTCTTTTTTTTATGTTTTCGATAGCAGTGGTTTTTTCTTGTAATTTTTATCATGATCAATACTGTGCTTAATTATTAAACTCGTTACAATCGACACCGTGACATGTGTTACAACTGACACCGCTTCACTTATAAAGACATTATTTGCTTTTTTGTATTTATTAGGTAATATCGAAATGTTTTTTAATGAAAAATAAAAGCAGATATAACTCACAAACTGATCCTTAACTTGAAATATTGCCGAGCAGAGCACTTATAGTGTTTTAGAAACAATGTGTGTCACTACCTGTATTTACTTTTTTTGTCGATTAACAGATATTCGTCAGAAACAGACACCGTATTTGCGCATATGTACTTACACTAAATACCAAAGAGCTATGACTCTTTCTGCTTCACTCTGCAAGCGCGTTTTACTCTACTTCGAAAAGTTGGCCCTGTTACCTACCCTTGTTACATTTGACACCTGTTACAATTGACACCGGTCTCCCCTAAAATAGGTAATATTGTTTTAATTAATATTTTTTAAAAATACCTTGTTATTGTTAAAAAAATGTTAAAAATCGCATATCGGTTTTAAAAAAATATACCCGTTTTAATAAATAAATAAATAAAATATATCATCACGGCATATTACCCATTGCTGGGTATGCCAATCTGCTTTGTACACAGATATCGGTAATGATGATGACATATTTGTACCGTGCGGGCGTGTATCAGGCGACACCTCACGGGCACTCATTGCTGGCGTGGAGAGTGCACCATAGGGGTCAATTTTGTGCCATTTAAAATTTGAAATATTTGGCGTCGGACTGGATCGAACCCGGTTCTCCAGATTCGCCACCAGACACTCAGGGGGAAAACTTTAGTATTTGTTAGGTAATTACTTTTCAATAAAAATAATTTTATTTCCAATCAACAATAGCTGTAGAAGCATTAAATTTTTTTTTTCGAAAGGCTTAATAAAAAATCTGATGTGGCCAGCACATTACCTTCCATCAGTTATATGAGGCATTTACGAAAATTCTACCGGTGAACTGTTACCGGTAAACAGCTGTTTATCAGGTTATAGCTACCGGAATCGATATTTTAAGAACGCAAGTAGAAAACAGGGATAGATTCATAACCTATAAAAAAAATTGAAAATTTGAAACAGGTTAGAAATTTAATGTAGTTAACAAACTGAGCAGAGTCCTACTTTGAACACATTTCCAATTTTTTAGATTCCTTGCAAAAGAATCTAAATTTCTTGTATGTACATTACCTTTCGACAGTAGTATGTATTTTATACAAATTCCATACAGGAAGTTTCGAGCAAAAAGATCCTATATTTCGAGTAAAATTATAACACAAATATACTACGAATATGTCAATTGACACTGACATCTTTCAATTAGAATTTTCTTAATATAGTAGCTGTATCTAGCAGCTAATTTATGAAATTTAATATCTTTATAATTTTATAACTCTATATCCATTTAATATGAAGTACAAAATGCAATCAAATCGTATAGAGAATGTTCTTTAATATTTATAATAACATTAAATGTGAAAAAATTATATTTACCACCGTTTTTTCAAGAAAAACCGTTAACTTATTGCTAGTGTGGAGAGTGCACCACAGGGTTCACTTTTGTGCCATTGAGAATATGAGAATTCGATATAATTTGGCGTCGGTCGGGATCGAACCCGGTTCCCCAGATTCGCGACCAGACACAGGCACGTGGCCACGAGACCCCATTTCTGTTCGAATAAAATAAAGTTTGAAATAAATTGTGTGGTATTTTTATTTGTTGGGCTTTACGTATCATGAGCCAATATTCCATTAAGTACCTTCACCTCAATATCTGAAAATCATAACTGTATCCTTCGTCCTTTACACAGCAATAAAATAAATTCATTTTATTTCCATCTGAATCGATAAAATCAAATCAAACAAAGTGACTTTTTATGTATTTTATCACACAGTATCTTCTCTAGCCACTTACATAACCATATTCATATCTTTACGGGCAGGGCAGCCAATAGGCTTGGGTTTTAAAATGAAATATCCCTTTGATTCGCCGGTGGGACGCGGTATGCGCATTGGTGCATACGTAATGCGGCGCACCGCGCAAGCGTTGCGACGCCGTGGTCGTTATCAAATCTGAATATGCGTCGGGACGCGGAAGCCTGGCTCGCTCTGCACGAAGGAAAGCGAACGCGCATGCACACACACTGAAATGGATTTGAAAATGGCGATTTATGTGATGTTTTTTACTAGCACTTTTTAGTTTATTTTTACATTTCTCTGAATAGAAATAATAGCACGGTATCTGAATAGTACCTTTACGTACACTGGCTTGAAAAAAATTCGCGTACACCTTAAAAATCAAGTAACCGAGTTTTTACCATTTTTTAGCTATGTAAATAATGTAAAAACTGACAATGTTGTCACTGTCATCACTGTTTGATCTATTGTAGAGCAAGTTCTTCATTGTGTTTAATTTACCTACTATTAAAATGCAAATATATTCCTGAAAAATGAAAGAACAACCGAGTATGTATTTGAATTTATGTTAATTTTGACATCTTGATTGACACTAGTGACACTGACAAGATAAAAATCAAGATCGAGTTAATACAGCAAAAAATAGGTGTACGCGATTTTTTTGCAAGCCAGTGTACATACATACAATTTACGTTATTTCCCAAAATTTGGGGTGGCACAAACCCAAAATTATATGCAACAATCTTCTTTGACACATATTACTCTCGTCCGATCTTCTTTCAATCTGAAAACGTTCTCTCTCTTGATACAATATTATTCTGACTCAACCTACACAGTAATTGAAAAGAATATGATCCATATTCACAAAACATTATTTGTTGAATATGGGTGCAATGGGAAAATATCAGTAGAATATGTTATAAAATATAAAAATCTGGTGTGACCAACACTATACCTCCCACCATTTACAGCCCGTCACAAAAATTTTTTTAATTTTTATTTTTGGATTAGCGAATTTTACTCTAATTTTGACCCACATCCATACCTTAGTTGGATTCGAACCCAGAGCCCCGAGGGCGCGCATGACAAGAGGCGTTGCTCTACCCATTGAGTTACCGGAGCTATAATAAAATAAAGATTAAATTTTAAATACCGGGATAAAATAGAATTCACTAATCCAAAAATGAGGATTAGCTTACACATTTTTGTGAATCGTTAATTTTTATTAATCTGAATACATACCTACATATATATTTATGCTGGAGACCGTATTCAATTTCTTTTCTATTGTTCTATTTATTTTTTATTTTTAAAACGTTACTAATATTATTTTGAAATGATTAGTTCTTAGTTCTTTATTAGTGACATTTATCTGTCAGTTACATACATTTGAATAACTGCGTTTTGTTTGTTTAAAGCGCTAGGTTCTGGGATTTAAATTATAGATAATTTTATAAATTTATCCATAAAATATATAAAAAAAGTATTAATACAAATGCATATCTATAGAAAATTTAATAATCTATAATTTTTATAACATTATCCTCTAAAAAATTTCGGTTACCAAAATCTAGTGGGCTCTTTCCAGAAAAAGTTCGTAATACAAGGTTTCAAAATATTCTGAATGATAGTATTTGAGTTAGAGTGGAGGATCCACACATACATACACACACACACACACACACACACACACACACACACACACACACACACACGCACACACACACATACACACGCATACACATACACACAAACAAACATACATACACACATACAAACATACACACAGACATCATCGTGAAAATGTTAAAATTGGATTCTAGGGACCTTAAAACGTGGTCATTTACCAAAATCTCGATATGCGATTTTTAGCACGATCCCTATACCTCCCTTACCAAGGGTAGCGGGAGTTAAAAATTAACCAATAACAGTAACAGACACTGAACGAAAATTGAATTTTTTTTCTATTGGTTACAAATTTTAACAGGCTGTTAAAATTAACAAAATAGAATACAAAATACACCCTTATAAAACTTAAGATCTTACTTATGCTAATGAAAGTATAACTAACATTTCGAGTAATTGTTAACACTTTTCCAAGTATATTAGGGTTCTTTTATCTATTTGACATAAAAAGTAGCGGTCATATTTTTATTGGCCTTAAGTAAAATTTCTTTAAGTATTGTACATAAATGGTGCAGACAAACTAAAGAGGAAAATTCACATAAAATCTTTGGCGGCAAATAACACAGCTTTTACTTATTTTAGGTGCATACCTGTATATAGCTATAGAGGTGTGCAAGAATGGTTATCCTTATCCATCATATTACCACTAGTACCCATGTTAAGATTTTATTGTTTAATTATATTAAATTAATTTAATTAAATGTCAATCAATATATTGTGATATATAATATTATATGAATATATGTGATATGTTTTATTGTTTATTAATAATTGCGCACTTTTTCCTACATAATTAATATTCATATACATATAGGCAGGTATAGTTCTTACACCTAACTAATCATAGTTTAAAAATACAAGTGATTATGATAATGTTGTCATTTGTTCTAATTCTATGTAAGGCGTGGAATGCCAATTAACATGTAGCAGTTAATATTAATATGATCTGTATATGGCTGCATTCTGACAGAAGAACAAAAGCAAGTGCATTTAACGCATAATAAATATATCCTTCATTTTGCATTATTTCACCATTATAATAAAGAACGATGAATATCCGGGTGTAAGACTAACAAATGTAATAAAATATAATCATAATTAAAAACGCACACGTCTGCCTTAATTATTCAGTGCGTAAAGCAACAGAAGAGGAAAAACCAACAGAGACAACCGAACAATGGGAAGAACGCAAAAACGCGCAAGAAAAAGACAAAAGAATTGCAAAAGGCGTCAAAATAAGAGATGCTACATACGTCAAATTAATGTGACAGAAAGAGAGAGTGAATAAGCGAATTGCCAGGGAGAGAGAAACAACGATATGCTTGCAAACGTGGGAGAGAGAGACAACCAGACGCAAGTGCAAAACGGGGCGGAGCTACAGGCTCGACCGACGGTACGACCCATGTGCGAAGCGGACGAGATATTTGCACACTCTGAAACAAGAAAATTTGCATATCTTCATACACAACACGCGTAATAAACGCAAGATACAAACAGAATTTTAATGAATGATGATGATAATTGAAAATGTACTAAAACTTAATGGTCCTCAAAATATGCAAACAGCTTTGGAAATACAATTGGAATTTTATGCAAACGGCATTTGTAAATATAATCATAGGCGCCCACAAGGGGGGTCGAAAGGGTCGACTGACCCCCCTTTCATATATGGACTGTATCCATTTTTAAAAATAAAATTATATTTTTTTTATAATTTTAATAGCTAGATGGTCTATTTCGGTGTTTTATTTTCTTAAATATGCCGTAGTTTATTCTAATCATTTTATGATCACGTTCTTCTCATAACTTTCACAATTATCGATTTTACTGTTATATAGAAATAAAGAAATAGAAAAGTAAATAATGAATAGACATTGCATATTTATTTATATTAAAAGTACCTACGTATGATTAGGGTTGCCGTATTTTGTGAGGAGCGCGATTTAATTAACATTTAATTATTATACATTTTATTTTGAGCAGTTCATAGAAGAATTTAATGCAACATTGTATTTTCAGATTGTCTGTTTCTGTAGTTATTGCTTATGCTCGCATCTCGCATCATAAAGCCTAGTAGAAGGGGCAATTCTAGGCTTTTAGAGCGTACATAAGCATTTTCGTCATAAAATATTGATTTTAATTTTTTAAGAATTTGTTAAATTTGCTTCATTGTGAAGAACTCTATATTATCTTACTTTGCATTAAAACACGTTTGAAAATTATTAAAAATTCGCCTGCGGCGCATTTTTTTCTTACAACAAAAATTTCGACCCACCTTGTAAAAAAGTTTGCGGGCGCCCATGAATATAATTATTACAAAGAAGCATATAAAATAAAATAAGATGGTACAGGAATAGGCAGAAATTAAAATGTGTAATGATTTCAAGTTTTTTCCAGTTGAAATGTAGAAAAAAGCATCGAATTCATCATAAATACATAAAATAAATAAATAATCCATCGAATCCATATATACAGTATTATGTATGTGCATGGCATGGTGCGCTGTGATTGGTCAGTTGTCCTCCCCACCATTTTAGTAGCCGGAGTTTCTCCCCTCCACGGGTTAATGCCAGCATCTGGTGAATGCATATACATGCCGCTATATGGCTTTCTGCCGTCGAAGGACTAACACATAGAGTCGTTCTAAACCGCATTGTGTGTGTGTAGTGGCAGTGACAGTACCCCATGCGTGTTGGTGCGTGAATGTTATCCTCTGAACTCGCGAATCTGGCTGACATCACTAGCGACGCGGTGCGGAGGTGGGTGAACTCTAGTCCTGCGGCGGACAAGAGCCCCCTCGGCCTGAACAACAACACCATCGACCTGGTGTGGCGAGGCACGGACATGCCAATGCTGCTGCAACACCCGCCGGCCACCATGCTGGACCAGCCGCTTGACTTCACCATGAGCAAGTTCAAGGCGAAGGCGGCCGGCACCGTCGCCAGCCAGCTCAAGCAGCTCAACCAGCTGCACCAGCAGAAGATGCTGCTGGCCAATGGCCTCGGGTCCCCGCCGGGTTATTATCCCCAAAGTAGAAATAATAATAAAAGCTTCACCAGAGGATCCAGCCCCACTACCAGCGAGGAGGAAGAGGGTGTTGGACCGCCTCATTCTGCTAGTTCACCGGAGTCGCCGGCTCCTCTGCGGGGCGACGGTAAGCACATAATAAGCTTCACATTAGCACATTAGATCATAAGGATATTAGTGATTGTATTTATAAATCCATAAACTTCTTCTTGCATCCATTGATGTAAAGAAAATAATAGGTTTTGTATTAGTGATGTAATGGATCGTCGAAAGTCCGGAGTTTATTCCGGATTAATATTTGCCGGAAATCCGGCCTCCGAAACGTCAGTTGTTTTCATTATAATCAGTTAATTTCTGGTCGGGTACATTTGTTTATAGTTAAGTTATAACAAGATCTAAAGCGAAAAATAAGCTGTCTGGTTTTATTTTCGGCTAAATTGCAGTTTATCCAGAATTCAAGAATTTTATATTAATTAATTTTATAATGGCACAAAATTGACCCCTGTGGTGCACTCTCCACGCTAGCAATGAGTGCCCGTGAGGTGACGCTTGGTAAGCGCCCGCACTGTGCAAATATATCATCTTTACCGATATCTGTGTACAAAGCAGATTGGCACACCCAGCAATGGGTAATAAGCCGTGATGATTTATTTATTTATTTTATTTATATTAATGGTTGTATATACTTGGTAAACCATTAAAAACACTAAATATCGCTGAAAATCAGCTGCGGAAAGCTATATTTATAGAGATTTTGGCATTTCTTCTGAAAAAAATTAGGTTAGATGAACTAAATATATTTCCATGTTTAAATAGGTGCTTACGCCTTCATACGACATACTGTTTTAATTTGTACATTTTCAAAATTGTGTCTTATTTTCCTTATCCTACGTTTTATAACATTTTTTATTTATAATTTTGCGTTCATCTGTCAAATTGTTGTAAACTTAACATGAAGATAGCGGGCCGAGCGATGTCGAATGTGTGTGCCTAGTGTGCGTTAGATATTATTTTTGACATAATTTTTTTAAAATTTCTTAAAAAATACGTGTGTGTTAGGTATTGTTTTTGCCAGGACTTTTAAAAAAAAGATCTTAAAACATTACTGTGCGTTAGGTATTATTTATGTAAGCATTAAAAAAAAAAAATTCCAAGAAAATATATAAATACCTGTTTCCGCGCTCTAATTTTATGTTTCCTTATTATATTTTAGCTAAAATAAGACATTACAATAAAAATATTGCAATTTCTACTATTCTGGATAAACTGCAATAAAGCAGAAACGTCAATTGTTTTCATTATAATCGGTTAATTTTGGGTCGGGTATATTTGTTTTTAGTTAAGTTATAATAATCTAAAGACTAAGCGCGAAAAATAAACTGTCTGGTATTATTTTCAGTAGATAAACATGACAAAACTAAAGCTAGCCTCTTAATCTAATTTTTGTAATCCAACTATATTAGGCAAGCCATAAAAAACTTGATGAATGAATAAGTTAATTTCATTTAGTCTTCATTTCTAGAATATAATAGTAACCGGCTTTTCTTAACCCCTTTAGTTACTGTTGTATAAATATGAAGAAATATATCAAATCATTTTTCTGATTCCAAATATAGTATTTTATTTATTCAATAGTTGTAACAATGTTTTACCCTGAACAACAAACACATTAAAGGTGCATTCACAAATGAAAATAGGTTAGATTTATGGTTTATACTTTAGATTTAAAGACTTTGGCCGCATATTATGTAATGACTCCATTCACTCTTCAGAATTTAGGGTCTGTAAATCCAAATCATATAGCTAAACATTGCAAGGTCCAAACTTTAGGTTTATGATTTAGTTTGACGTCACAAACTTCACCAATGAGAACGAGTCAGAAATGATATAGATGTGTACAACTATCTTTATTTAGTATCCACTTGGAGGATTCGGCTTTTTACACAAATGCGAGAAGAACATGGTGTCTGTCATAACTTAATTGTTAAAATATAACCAATAAAGCCAAGCGCATGATAGTTTCACGGCGCACAGGTGTCTTGTTGAGTACTGCTCTACCGATATTTTAATCTTGTTTTTGAAGCATTTACATAGATGTCTGTACATATCAAAACTAATTTTCAGGTAATTTAAACTTATATTGATGAATGACTTTCTTAAACCTAAACAAAAACCATAAACCTATTTTTCATTTGTGAATGCATCTTAACAGTACAACAATATAGCCAGATTCAGTGTAAAATAGGATCTTCATTTTATCACTGATCATAAGGATATTAGTGGTTGTATTAAGAACTTCTTGTAAATCAGTTAACTATGTGGTATCCACACCAGTTCTTGCATATTTAAAGAAATTGATGGGTTTTTTATACAGGCCAATTCAAAGTTACAAGTGCCGCCTTTATCACTTATTACATTGTATAGAAAAAGATACAATGATCTCCTAAATTTCATAAAATGTACCTGCAATATGTTAACCTGCAGTTAGATATTTTTTACCTCACGCTACCCTTGGTAAGGGAGGTATAGGGATCGTGCTAAAAATCGCATGACCACGTTTTAAGGTCCCTAGATTCCAATTTTAACATTTTCACGATGATGTCTGTGTGTATGTGTAGATCCTCCACTCTAACTTAAATACTGTCATTCAGAAAATTTTGACACCTTGTATTTCGATTTTTTTTTGTAATGAAAAGAGCCCATTAGATTTTGGTGAAATAGTTTTTCTTCGAAAAATACATTTAATTGTTTTTTTCGTCGAGATTAATGTTATTATAAAAATTAAAGATTATTAAATTTTCTAGTTTTGCATTAATACTTTTTCTATATATTTTATGGATAAATTTATAAAATTGTATATAACTTAAATCCCAGATCCTACGCTTTAAACAAACTAAACGCAGTTATTCAAATGTATGTAACTGACAGATAAATGTCACCATCAAAGAACTAATCATTTCCAAATAATATTAGTAACGATTTAAAAAGAAAAAAGTAAATAGAACAATAGAAAAGGAATTCAATACAGTTTCCAGCATAAGTAAATATGTAGGTGTGTATTTAGATTAATAAAAAGTAACGATTAACAAAAAAGTTTAAGCTAATCCTCATTTATGGATTAGTGAATTCTATTCTATCCCGGTATTTAAAATTTAATCTTCATTTTATTATAGCTCCGGTGGCTCAATGGTTAGAGCAACGCCTCATCTCATGAGTGCGTTCGGGGCTCTGGGTTCGAATCCCACTAAGGCATGGGTGTGCTTGAATGTGAACCCACTCTGTAATTGGCATTTGATGCTGTTGAGAGGTTTAAAAAAAGGTAGTTACTTCGATTATTTAGACTATATTTTAAGAAATAAACTGTCAAAATTAGAGTAAAATTTGCGAATCAAAAATAAGGATTAACTAAATATTTTTTGTGACTCGGGCTATAAATGGCGGGAGGTATTGTGTTGGCCACACCAGATTTTTTACTATAGTTACCTACCGGTTTTGTGTTGATTCATAGCCCCTACCAAATCACACACACTAAAACTCTTTAAAAAGTTCCAGGATTCATTAATTTTACACAAAAGTTCCGCTTTAAATCTTAGGCGATTCTTTTGAATTCTTTTACCTCCATACTCCCATTGGGTTTAATACTTTTCATGACTGTAATTGTAAATTTCGATTTCATTGACACGGTGTTTGGAGAAAATTTCAATCAGTTTATTTTTAATACAAACCAATACTAGTAAATAAACAATTAAATATTGTAAACTTGTATGTTCGTTGGACATTGTAATACCGATACCTGTACTATTTCTGTAAAGCTTTGCAGAAATTTGCAAACTTCAGACAAAATACAAATAAGTTACAAGTTCATAATCCCATTAATATATTAATACCTTAATTAATACGATTATACACTGCCCGGCAAAAGTTTACGGTCATCTTTCAAAAGTAGCAAATGTCACAATAAAAAGAATAAAGTCAATTTTAATCTTTTAGCGGAAATATACAACAATAAAGCAACCTTTTAGTTTATGTTCTGTTTATTTTAATTTAAACCCAACGTTTCGGGAGCATATCGCTGCCTTCTTCAGGGAAAAAAATAAAAAATAAACAACTAAATAATAACGATTGTTTCAAGTCTTAAATTTTCTTTCCATCGAAAAAGAAACACGTTATGATTCTACATCAAACAAATAAATTTTCTATTTTGAATTTTAGGTAATCATTTGATATCAAATACTTTAACAAATTATTTATATGTAAGTTTCTTTTTTGGGGTGTTTCCGAAATACATTAAACGTTTCTTGCGAAAACTAGTAGTAGGTATGGTTTCGAACAGATGAGTTTAAATATTTCAGAATTTTTAAATCAATTCAATTATAAATATTTTTCTGGTGATTTGTATTTGTAGAAAATATGTGTTCTACCTTAAATTATAATTATATAAAAATGTTCAAAATTTTGTAAAACCAGAAACTTTTATTGGGAGGTGTGTAGTTTTATATTATTTATATACACATAAAGGGTTTTTCATTAAGAGTGACGCATTTTGTTTTTTCAATTAAAAGACTTGTGGGTTAGTTATTAAAATGATTTTTATTTCAAATGAAAGTACAATCGATGCCATTATTTATGGAATACGACATCGTTTAAATGTCCACCGCGGAAGCGCTGGCACGAATGAATACGCTGGACCCAATTTTCCATGACTCGAGCACACAAATCGGCCGAAATACCAGGAATTTCGCGTTCGATGTTGGCCTGCAGCTCTTCTAACGTTGCTGGTTTGTTGGCATAGACCAGCGATTTAAGGTAACCCCAAAGAAACCAAACGTTCAATCGTCCGTCTTGTTGGACGGTTTCGTCGACCGAACATAGGCGTAAGCGCACGCAACGTAGTCGCGATAGAACGTGAATTTTGATAAAAAAGTTCAATAATTTGCAAACGTTGTTGACACGTGTCTCTCCATGATTAAATGGCATACACTGACGTTTCAAAATGTGAAAGAATTGCGAAGCCAACTTCACTACTATTTGAGAAATGTCAAAAGCAAAATGCGTCGTCCCTATTGAAAAGCCCTATATTATATTACTTTGTCAATTTGTTTTCGATTTGTAATGCCGTTTTTCTAACGTTCATTTTTATAATCATCATAAGATTTGGTTCTTTTTCTTTAGCTGTTAAGGTAAATGTGGAAATTATGTAAACTTAATCATATTCTGCAATCACTGTTAAGATAAGTACTGCTTTTAACATTAAAATTCTTCTTGATTACCTACTAATACGTCTATTATCAAAAAAATAGCATAGAAATGTTCTTTACATAAGATTCTTAAAAAAAACAGCCCGCATTCTTTGTAATATTATTTTCTTGTAATATGCATTACAATTTGTATGGATAGCAATTTATGCCATTATTATTGTCATTTGCAGGTACCAAAAAATGTACCTGACATTTATATACGTATCAAAAGTAACAGAAAAATTAAAAACAGGTGACTTTATTTACCTGTACATTAAACTTAGTAAGGGGCACTCTTTCATTCCCCAGTTAAAATTATAACTTCCATATCAATAAAGAATAAACAATATCAAATCGGAATATTGACAGCAATGATAAATTTGTCATTTGACATTAATTTGAATCACAGTAAAATATTAACTGAAAATAATATATTGGTCTTAAAAGAAATATATTTAAATAATACAAATTCATTTTATAAGTGCTGTCATACAGGGTGTTAATCGTAATAGGGGCTGTCCTTAAATTACGTAACGCTTCAAGGGGGGGAGGGGGTCAAGAGTAGCGTTACGCAGTGTTACGAGGGGGTGGGAGAGGGTTAATGTGTGCGTTACGTAACGATAAAATATAAAAAATATTGCTAAACTTGCCTTAATAGTTTTGAAACATTCAAATTTCGCGGTGCTAATTCGTATATGCAGGCAGTCGTTTGTTTTCAATAACAGTCAACATAATATGTCGGGCACAGTACAAATTCTGGCCAGAGGTCTTTCATTCGTGCAATGCAATTCATATTAAAACATGAATTCAAGTAGTGTTGATAAGGAAAAACTTTTCAATAGTTTGTTAAAAGCATATATGGAAATGCATATGGTTTTAATTTCTGTGCGGTTATTTTTTTTATCTTTATGTACATTAATTTAATTAGTTTGTTTCAAATTTATATAAAGGAGGCCATATACTTTTATATACAGTAAAAAAAATTGGGGTGACAAGCCGTAGGGCAAGAGTAATACATTATTTTTTATCTTTATGTACATTAATTTAAATAGTTTCTGTTTTGTTCTGTTATTTTTCATCTTTATGTATATTAATTTAAATAGTTTCTGTTTCAAATTTTAACTGAATATTAAGGAGGCCATATACTTTTATATCCAGTAAAGAAATTGGGGTGACAAGCCGTAGGGCAAGAGTAGTACATTATTTTTCATTTTTATGTACATTAATTTAAATAGTTTCTGTTCTGTTCTGTTATTTTTCATCTTTATGTACATTATTTTAAATAGTTTCTGTTTCAAATTTTACCTGAATATTAAGAAGGCCATATACTTTTATATCCAGTAAAAAAATTGGGGGGGGGTCAAGTACTGCGTTACGGGTGCGTTACAAAGGGGGCAGGGGGTATCAAAAATTTCCTAATTTTGCGTTACGTAATTTAAGGACAGCCCCATACTGGAATACAGGACTTCAACATGTAAAATCATACTGTCGTAATTTTCTGCTTCTCTAATTATTTCAGGTAAAAAGCATGAAATAAAAGTTGTAGAGCTTAAAATTCTGCACCTGAATCAATAAGCCCCGTAGAAGTTAGGTTAGAAAATGTTGAAAATCATCCGAAATATAATAATAGCCATGCATGGAATTGAAACTAAAAATTAGCAAAATGTTAGCCATTTATCTGTCAAGTTAGGTTAATTTATTTTTATTATTATTATTTGTAATTTCCGTTAAACTGAAAAATTATTTATTAAAATCAATTGTTCACTTGAACATATATTACAAATAATATACTTCATAAAAATACAGGGTGTAGTCATACTTCTAGAAAAAAAAAATTAAAGGGCATATAGTACTGACCAAAATGAATAAAAAAGGCTTAAACAACATGGGTCCGATCTTCAATAGTTTCCGAGATATAAGGCAGTGAAAAATACGGGGTTTACCTCTGCTATCTAGAAAACCATAAGACGACTTCGATTAAATAAGACTTTTTGTTTACCTTTCAGAGGTCAACTTAGATGTGCTTTTGTTTTTTTTTTTTAAACTAAGTTAAATGTGGCAACCTTGGCCAATATTTGATTTTCAAATAACTTCGTTACTATTAAAAATTGAGAAAAATGTTTCATATAAAGTTTTATTTTATATAGTCTATTTACTATCTTTATCAATTTTCTTCGATTCTAATAGTAATAGTTTCTCGGAAACAGTTATAAATCGGACCCAAGTTGATTAAGTCTTTTTGACTCATTTTGGTCAGTACTATATACCCTTTCATTTTTCTCCCGAAGCATAATTACACCCTGTATATTAATTTGCCAAGTAAAATGTCAAACATTTGTTAACTTATCTGTTTCAATTCAATAGATATTTTGATTATCGATTCAGATGCATTTTTACCTAAAATAATTAGAGAAGCAGGAAATTATGAAAGTATTATTTTACATGTGTAAGTCTTTGTTCCGGTGCCGCGGTCAACACCCTATATATTTGCAGTTTGAATGTAAAATATTCATGTTTATGACAGTAACACAACATATATTAATTAAAATTATATTTATGTCTTAAATTAAACAATTAGTTCGTACTAATTATTTATTTATAACACCATATATTATCTATTTGCAAACACATTTATGTATGTGTTTGTGTTATATTACAATATTATCTTATTAGTATTTTGTGCGTATGTCATATGCGATTGAGAAATGTTCAAATTAATTTTGTTGAACAAAACAAACAAGAATTGTGTAATGAATAATGTGTAACTCGTATGACATTAGTTTGTGAGTTCAATAATTAATGACATTCAATTAAAATGTTGCGTATCTGTCATACATATATTGCAAAATAAATTTGATAGGTGTCTCTAATTCTTGCGCGAATGAAATATTTTTATTTAGACAAAAACAAAAGGAAAATTAATGTTTAGCTTGTTAAAAATAATATTTACTACATCAAATAGAAAATAATAAAACAAAAATGATATGTTTTTGAAAATATATCATTATGCATGAATTTGAAATGTATTATTTTGCTGTACTGGATGAGGTAGGCAGCCGTCAAATCCTGTAAAATTTCATCTGCATATTATTCTAAAGAAGAATGATTACTGAAATGTTACACTCATGAGTACAGCTGAATTCAAATAATGTAAAAAAAGTATTACAAAATTCGTCCGGAAAGTGATTTTTTTTAGAACTGAAATGGAGTTAGTACATAAAAACATGGCAAGTATTTAATTAATCAGTATTTTAACTAAATGACAAGTAAATTATAATAAAACTGTAAGTTAACCTAAGTAACCTAACCTAACTTTAACCTAACTTAACCTGGACACAATATGCCTATTAACTAATTGCCCGCACGGTACAAATATGCCATCATTACCGAAATCTGTGTATAGTATGACTAGCGAATGTAAATTGACGTTTAAATTATTAGTAGATGTGGTTTCTTTTGAAAACATTTTCCTATATTTGATTTGAAAGGAAACTGGCCCTTTTGTAATCTGTTACAAAAGATTAGAATTGTATTCAATACCAGGAGGCATTTAAAATGACTTTAGCGAGGACTTTAGCAACAGAATTCAGGGATGTATTTAAAAAATTTAATACCGCAAATTTTAGTTCATTCATCTCAGGTGTAAGCAACCCTCGAGTCGGAATTACTGTTAGAGGAAATTAGAAATAATCCTACTTCATAGAATTGCCAAACTAAATAGTTTAAAGATCAAAATATTTTTTTACAATCAACATAAACGAAAAATGTTTAAAATATTTTAAACGCACCCGTGTTTTGATATTCAGTTACCATAGTCGGCCATCTATTTTCAGCCAGACATAGTAATGTATTTCTGTGCTTTCCTAGTCCAGTATTTAAATGGGTTCATGCAAAAATTTCATACCTGAATATTTTGTACAATTATATTCTTCTCTAGGGTTTCAAAAAAACCACATCTATAAAATAATTTAAACGTCAACTTTCATTCGCTAGTCATACCATACAAAGCAGACAGGCACACCCAACAGTGGGTAATATGTCGTGATGATATATTTATATTTATGTATTTGGCTGATCTCTTATTTTTTTTACAAGAAACTGATTATGTAAAAAAATACTGATCAAATAAATATAAACTAAAAAAATTGACAGTTACCATCTTTATATGAAGAAATATTACATATCAAGTAATAATTATTTTTAAAGCAGATTACCACACCCAGCAATGGGTAATAAGCCGTGATGATATATTTATTTATTTTTATTTATTATTTTTTGTGGGAGAGTAATTTGGCTATCAGGATCGAGTAATTGTAAGAAAATGATTTAAAAATTACATTTATTTATTGTTTGTTGGACGTTTCGGCAGACTAAGCTGCCATCATCGGCATTTAAAATATAACTCGTCATACTCAGTCATACTGTGAGGGCCATCGTTTTGACCACGTTTATTTTTTTTTTAATCCTTTCAATTGTTCAAGTATGGTTCATAATATTTTGTAATAAACACAAATGTATTTTAATTGCTGATGATGGCAGCTTCGAACTTCGTCTGCCGAAACGTCCTACAAACAATAAAGAAATGTAATTTTTTTTTACAATTACTTGATCCAGATAGCCAAATTACTCTCCCACAAAATTAAAATAAGGATCTTTAACAAATCAAAAATTAATAATTATTGTTGTTAGCCTGTAATTAATTCGACAGTTTTGAAGTTCCCCTATAATTAGTTTGACAAGTTTGGCAGTTTTTAAATCAACAGAAATTAATTTGATGTCTCACAGTTTTTATAAGTCTCCCAAAAATAGGTTAAAAGCATTCCAACAGAAGATTAGTTGGAAGCTTTTAAGAAATGGAAGAAAAGAATAGTGAAGTGTATTATTGTTGTAGAAAACTATTTTAAACAAGTATTTAAAATAAAATTTAAATATATATTCTCAATAATTCTAGCCTCATATTACCAAAATCAAAAACAAACAGTTTTTGTAAAAATTAATTGTATGGTATTTTATTATTAAGACTGAATAAGAGTTATATCAAAAAACGATTTTGCTATGGTCTTATTTACGGTCAGTTTAATTTATATTACAAACACAAAAAGTAACTTATGAATAATTACATATTTATACACAGTATCGTATTCTCCGTTTATGTTGTATTTAAACTATTGTGTACACTTAATTTGCCTGTGGTTAAAAATGCTTTATCAGCTTTGGTTAGTAATTACAGGTTGGTTTTCATAATAGGCGCATAGTAATCTTATATGTAAATACAAGTTTTGGTCGATTAACTGCAATGTGTGTGGTTTCCTTTTCTTTTAATGTTTTGACGCGTGAAAAAAAATTGAACTTAGCTATATTTCACTCTAATACAGTCGGATATATTTGATCACTCTAATATAGGTAAGTTGTAATGGGTTAGTGTAATTTGGTATTTGGTGTTTTGATGGTAAGTGTCGTATGCCTAACGCGTGAACACTGGAAAAGTACCATAAATTAATTAATTCATAAAAATATAGTTTTTTTTAAATTTTTATTATTTTATACATAAAATCATGCATCTCCCACTTAGTGGGTTAGCACAAACCCGAAACAACAACAACAATAATAATAAGAATAATAACAACCACAAAAATAATCACTCACGCTTTCAACAACATTCTTACTAACCGGACATCATACAACAAATATCCCTCACTCTTAACATATTAAAGTGATCGATTTTCGGTAGCGAAATACCGCATCCGGACCACAATAATAGTTACGAAACAATCGTCCTTCGCCACACATTCCTGTCTAATCACACTTCTTTCGCCTCTGCTACATTCATAATCGCATTCATACATGCTCTTATTCTCTTCCCACTCGGAAACTTTCTATCTTTTAGCACCTTGTCAATCACATCCATCCACTTACACACTGGACGGCCACGCAATCGGACACCCTCAACTTCACCAAGATATATACGCTTTATGTATGAAAAACACAACTGCTATCTGTCAATTTGAATTATTTAGTGCATAATTCCTATTCTTGC
Organism: Harpalus rubripes; assembly: GCA_963082715.1. Lineage (NCBI taxonomy): Eukaryota > Metazoa > Arthropoda > Insecta > Coleoptera > Carabidae > Harpalus > Harpalus rubripes. Next base: position 9,226,789 of record OY720448.1, read on the forward strand.
TATTTATTAAGATATAAACAAATATTTATGTTTCGTTTTAATTTAGGTTTAATTTTTTTTCATGCATAGCCTACTGAAAAATAACTATAAAAATAAAGTTTATTTAAATTTCTATTGGATTTTTCTCAATAAGGGTATAAAACGATCACATGGTTGAATTCAGAAAAAAAATACTCTGTCGAATGAACCTAAAAATATATATACCATCCCTTTTAAAAAAATATAACTTTATGTTATAGTTTGAGAACCACTGGTTTAAAAAATCTTTTTTTCTATAAGTGAACGTCTCCTTTCATACTGCAATTTTGATTTCAATGATATTCGTGTATTTCCAACAATAAAGAAAATTATCGGAATTGTCCCGTATTCGAGAAACAGCCTGCTTAAATATATACATACAGGGTGTTAATTTAAAAGCGGGCCATAGGCGTTTGACATGGGAAATCAGTTTTTCCTTGCGCAAAACTTCCCATTTAATTTAAGAGAAAAACGTTTCAAATAAATGTTGCAAAGAATTAATTTCTACACAAATCACAAATCAGGTTTGATTTTTCATGTTTAATAAACTGTAAAATCCAATTTATAATTCTATAAATATTGCTCAATTGTAGTGATAACCATGGAATTTAAACAAAATTACAAAGAAATGCATATCGTTTGAATTGTCAGATATTCTATTTTCAAATAAAAATTACATATAATTATATTCTACCCTAAGTCTCTAACAATATTTTGTTTTTATAATCTACATCTAAATTACTGTATAGAGTTTTTTTTTGTAACCTGCAAAATTGAAATTCTGACAATTCAAACGATATGCATTTGAATTTTACAGCTTATTAAACATTTAAAATAAAATATAATTAGTGATTTAGGTGTAAAATTTATTTGAAATAATTTTGTTTAAAATTAAATGGGAAGTTTTGCGCAAGGAAAAACTGAATTCCCATATTAAACGCCTACGAAAAATTTCCCAAATACTGACAGAGAAAAATAGTCAATCAGCCCTATTCTGTAAGAAAGTTGCTAATTTTTAGCAACATTGCTAAATAAATAATCAATAGAAACAAATGTAAAGCCTGTCATTTTCATATTTTCTTCAGTGTTTGCAATTATTATTGTTTATTTGCTATATCAATGTTGCTGAGAAGTAACCTTGTTGCTGAATTGGGAATGAATGAATGAAAACTAACAATCCCCATAATTGTTTCAATATAAATAATATATTAACATAAATTTGTTAGCTATAATCATAATTGTTCATCTCAAATATCTTGGTGCCTAAAAATAAATTTGCTACTTGTATGGCCCCCCGCTGTGAATAAATCCTACCTGGCACTTATAATTGATGTGAAGAGTGCATCACACAAATAACTTCTTATAATAATTGTCTTCTATGCAACTGAATTCGAATTTGGGTTATCAGAACCACAACCATTCAAAGAACTTACAAAGTTTGTTATATATTTTACCAGTTACCATATAAATTCTCTGGTATAATTATTGATTCAAATTTATGAGCATCCTAAAAATCAGTCTAATCAACAAATAATTAATTAATTAACAATTCTAATAGCAATTAATTAATTAAAACTCCCATACGTGCATACAAAAGCTTCGTTACAAAAATTCCGTGAAGTCCATTCATATGTTCAACTACCTTCGGTCTTCCGTGGACAAAATAATATTTCGACACTGCTTATTATACAAAATTAGACCTGTATAAAAAAGGATATTATTATGCAGTAAAAATACTAGCCATGTCGTTTCAATAATTATTTCTAAGAAGACGATTACAAATGAAATAATATTTTCAGTAACCAACTTAGAAATTGTCGCAGTTAAAATTCTTTGAGAAACCACAGAAAGAGAATCGTGGACAAAGAAACGGTTATTATATTCACCTGCAAGAGGTACTTAAATTTGGAGTCAGCTGCAGAATTCGGAAAATATTGACTATAAATTAGAGACGTATGTTGGTAAGATTTTTTCAAGATTTGATAAATCGTTACCAGTATGATCTAAATATTGATTTTATGTATGAACATAAAACTACAAAATGGCAAAATTATGAACAATAAAGTTTATGTTCCAAAGATATTTTATTTGTTTTCTGCAATGAGATATAAAACCAAATTTTTACAAACGACTAAATTAACTGAAAATTTATTTATACTTAATATTTGTTATATGTATATGTAAAACGGTGTAAAATCTTAATGTGCAGTTATTTGCTCCCCTAATTATTTTAGAGCAAAATTGTATTGAAGTTTTTGTTACAGAAAAAAATACTGCATCCGAATATGCTATTGTTTATAATTTTTCAATTTCCGGAACCGTAAAAATAGTCGAAAACAATCATATTTTTGCAAAAATCATTGATGCCATGGAACAAAAATTTAAATAAAAGCGCAAACATCTGTCGCTACTTAAATAAATCTTAAATTTGGTTCTCGTCAAACTACATTGTTGTAATCAACAACTATTACATCGTTGTCATCAACTACAATAAAGATGTTTTCATTTTCTTCGTTTTAAATACCTTTATTGTAGTGTTGATGACAACAATGTAATAGTTGATCACAACAATGTAATTTGACGAGAACGAAATTTAAGATTTCTTAAGTAGTGACAAATGTTTGCCCTTTTGTTCCATGGCATCAATGATTTTTGCAAAAATGTTATTATTGTTTTCCACTATTTTTACGGTTCCGGAAATTGAAAAATTATAAACATTAGCATATTCGGATGCAGTATTTTTTCCCGTAACAAAAACCTAAATACAATTTTGCTCTAAAATAATTAGGGTAGCAAATAAATGCACATTAAGATTTTTCCATTGAAACCCCTATGCTGCGTCGTTATATATACAGGGTGTTTGGCGTAAGTCTGGAACCAAGAATATATCGTTTAATTTGAGATACAAAAAATGTTAATAAACAGGCTTAAACTAGACAAAGGGGCTCATAAGATGATCATAGTAAGAATTTTGTATCACTTCCGATTTTAGCAGAAATGGGTACAAGTTTGAATCTAGCATAGGGAATCGGTATTTTTATATTTTTTTCCAGAATGTAAATAAAATTAGCTTCACAACGATACCAAAATATCATCCATATCAACCATTTCAAAATGGCGACCATTTATTTTCAAAATATGTATTTATAAATTTCCAGACAAAATTAAACATAGCAAGCTATGAAACAATTTTAATACCTTAAATTAAATCACAAAATTGTTAGAGCACTTCAACTTTATGTAAATAAATACTTTTCTTTTGTTTTAAGGTAATAAAATTGTTTCATAGCTTGCTATGTCTAATTTTATTAATACATATTTTGAAAATAAATGGTCGCTATTTTGAAATGGTTGAAGTAAAACTATGATATTTTGAGATTATCGTGCAGCTAATTTTATGTTGACTTTTCACTGTCAACAAATTTAGGTTAGCGAAGGTGTCATCTGAGATCATCATTTATATCGTACAGTTACAGTGCAACGTGTTGTAGCAGCTGTGTAAAATGTGTTAAACGAAAATATTATTATCATTTGAATTCTTTGAGATTAAAACAACATACATGGTAAGAATTTGCCTTTGTTATTGATCTTGTCAAATTTAATTTGACACTGACATTTTTCGAAAACTACAGTCGCCCACTCATTTTAAAGAAGATTTGATTTGTATAAAACCCTAGTAACGTAAAATTACGGCAAACACACGTTAAAGGTGTAGGTCTCTGATTGGTCAATTTTAAGACGTCTTTTCTCGAATAAGCTAGTTTTTTTTCTTCGAAATTACACATCCGAGTGCTGTCTCGTGTTTCCTCATTTGCTCTGGGGCGCAAGTTGTGAGACAGCCTGTATATATATATATATATATATATATATATATATATATATATATATATATATATATATATATATATATATATATATATATAAGATTAAAGAATTTTTATTGTACTATTAACGTAACTTTAAATTTAATTTCTCATTTCAAAATTAGAAATTAGGATGTCGTATTTCGAACACGAGTATTAATGTTAGAATAAGGTACATTCTTAAACTATTTTTTAGTGTCTAAGTGAACGCGGTAGCCACTGAGCCAACATTGAGATAAATAAATAAATTCATTCCTACAAAAAACGATAATTTGTTAGTAAGTGATACCATTGCATAACTGCTGTTTTTGTTTACACAAGGCGAGAAAACTAATGTATCATTAGTGACTAAGCTACCTTAAGGCATCTGTTGAATGTAAACGTAGTATTTGCGAGTTATAGTAATATGTAAACGACGCAATGAGTAATGCCAGATCCTACCTAACATACTTTCAAAGGTCACTTTTAATAACGGTTTCTTATTATAATTACATTTAATATAAAGTTTGGTGGCTCGGTATAAAGCAATAAATTCATGACAAAAGAAATTTATATCTACAAAGAATAGTGCAATAATAGAGAGAGTTTAATTAGAAATGGTTCAACCATGGATTATTTATAGCCTCGAAAATGAAAAGTCTCAAAGATCAGCAATAACTGCAAACATAAATAAAAAATATTGAGACGCGCTGGATGGTTAAAAATCGATCACATTTTATGAAAGACAATACATACTTATTTGTATAAAGAAATGGAGCAAAGTATATTTTTAAAACATTTTAGTTTTGTATCAAAACATCTAGATATTTTGCAGCATTTTCTGAAAATCGTTTGGGTATAGATCAGAATATTTTAAAAGTATTTGTTCTAATTAATAAAATATGCCTTAAAGAATAATTATAACAATTGATGAATTTTGTCTATAATAATTTATGTTTTTACATGAATTAGTATCAGTGGCGCATTTCCGCACAGGCACAGGAAGCGCGAGTTTTTGGCCTCTTAAATTGAGGGGGCCCCAAATTCTAGGTCTCAAAATAAAAAATCTGGTGTGGCCAACACAATACCTCCTGCCATGTACCGCCCGAGTCACAAAAAAGATTAAGCAAATCCTTATTTTTGGATTAGCGAATTTTACTCTAATTTTGGCAGTTTATTTGTTAAAATATTGTCTAATCTGATGCAAGTAACTACTTTTTTGATAATAAAAGATTTTAAATATCAGGATAAAATAGAATTCACTAATCCAAAAATGAGAATTAGCTTAAACTTCTTTGCGAATCGTTAATTTTTATTAATCTAAATACATACCTATATATTTACATATGCTGGAAACTGTATTGATTTCCTTTTCTTTTTAAAACATTACTATTATTAATTTGAAATGATTAGTTCTATGACAATGACACTTACCTGTCAGTTACATATATTTGCGCAAACCAGGAGTTTTGTTTGTTTAAAGCGTAGGCTCCGGGATTTAAATTTTAGATAATTTTATAAATTTATATATAATATATAAATTTATCCATAAAATATACCTATAGAAAAAGTATTAATGTAAATATATAGAAAATTTAATAATCTTTAATTTTTATAATAACATTAATGTCGAAAAATAACATTTAATGGTATTTTTCGAAGAAAAACTAGTTTGAGCTTTTAGTAAAGTGCCATATCCGGTAATCCGATTTATACCAAAATCTAATGGGCGCTTTCCATTACAGAAAAAGTTCGAAATACAAGGTTTCAAAATTTTCTGATTGATAGTATTTGAGTTAGAGTGGAGGATCCACACATACATATACACACATGCACACATGCACACACATGCACACACATGCACACACACATGCACACACACATGCACACACACATGCACACACACATGCACACACATGCACACACACATGCACACACACATTCACACACACATGCACACACATGCACACACACGCACACACACGCAGACACACGCACACACACACACGCACACACGCACACACACGCACGCGCACACACACACACACACACACACACACACACACACCCAGACATAGACACACGCACACACACACACGCACACACACACACGCACGCACGCGCGCGCACACACACACACACACACACACACACACACACACACATACACACACAGACATACACACAGACATCATCGTGAAAATGTTAGAATTGGATTCTAGGGACCTTAAAACGTGCTCATTTACCAAAATTTCGATATGCGATTTTTAGCACGATCACTATACCTCCTTTACCAAGGGTAGCGGGAGGTAAAAATTGTTTTCTTTTATTATTATTATTATTATTATTATTATTATTATTATTATTATTATTATTATTATTATCAGTTTCCTAATCAAAATAATTAATAATAGTATTCTCTAAATTAAATTGACAAATGAATAACGCCATCTATGCCATATGTTTTGTGGCGGCCTAGCGGCCATATTTCAAATCCTATGCAAGTTTGCTCTATAATAAGAGGTCCTAACAACTCTCAGAGTTGTTAGGACCTCTGGCACGGTTGACATGTTGAGTAATCTTGACTACTCTGTTAAATTTTCCCTTGTACTACTGATGATGAGAACTTAGTTCTCGAAATACGTATTTAGTTTTCATTAAAATTAATTTTAAGGTTAAGAGGTATTTATAATAGTTTTAGTTATATTTAACCTTAGACTCCATCTATTATTAATAACCAGATGTTTCTTAACCAATAATTGAAAACTTAAAATTGTCGAAAATAGTTGGTGCTCACCGGTGTTCATCTGTATTATTCTCATTTTAATATAGAAGATTATAATAATTTAACCGCAATTTCGTATATATTTTCTGAGAATTTGTTTCATTGTAGAAGGTTATATCAACACTGTATCCGTTCATAAATATTTGCATGTAATTAATCTTCAAAAAATCCATCAAAAGATTCTCGGAACTAACCAATTTTTTACAGTTAGGTGTTATAATAGAAATTTCCATATCCGTTGACGAATTTCGTAGTAAATATTTGCATAGTTTGTCACGGATTTGCCGGAAATCTTCGAGTGGTCTTGCGCTTTGTTTGGAAGCTGCCGCTGACCAGTTCGCGGTGCTGGCATCTTCCCATGCTAATGATTGTGTAGCAGGTATACCGCCTCACACACAGAAATCTCACTGTGCTGCAACGGGTAAAAATCGCCGAAATAGTATCTCAGCGCTGAGTTCTCTTTGTGGTACAGGCCGACGTGAACATATAGCTGACTCATATATACCAAAGGAATGAATTATTATAATGAAATAAATTGCCTGGATTAATAGTCGTGTTCAGTATTAGTTTTCAGTGTGAACCGACGATCGAGAATAACTCACATGAGGCTCTCTCGCTTGCTCTTAGGTTGGTGTTGGTTTTTCTCTTGTTTATTTTCGCATGTTCTTCAGGCTTTCGTATATTAACGCTATTAGGATGGTAAATTGTATGTTAATACGAAGAATATGAATATAGAACCAATCGATTATTTAAATTTAAAGCTCATTTATGCACGCACCCTTCGTCGTAACGTTTTAGATGTTGATTTTTAAAATAAAGATGTTATTGTTTTCTTTTCACAACGTAGCTAGGTATCCGAAGAATTTATGTGCGTATTGCTTTTCTATACTTTGCAGAAATATATTTAACATTGTTTATACAATAGATATGACAATAATAGTATTATAGAAGAATTTAAGAATATATCTGCTTAATGCAAGAACAACCAATAAATGATTTAAAACCAACAAGAAATTTACAATATTAATAAAATTCAAAGATTATCTTTCTATGAAACTTAACATTCTATCTCATAAATTCTGATTACAAATGTCACAAATTTTATCATTTATACTGTAGCACTAAAAGCCCATCTTGATTATATTGACTTATCTACATTGGTTATTATTGCAGTAAGTATATACCGATTCTTTTAGGTTCTTTTACAGTTAGACATTGATTGACCTTGTATATATATAAAAAAATCTGGTGTGGCCAACACAATACCTCCCGCCATTTACAGCCCGAGTCACAAAAAAGATTAAGTTTTTTGGAAAGGCTGATTTTACTAATTTTGACAGTTTATTTCTTAAAATATAGTCTAATCTAATCCAAGTAACTACTTTTTTTAAAAACCCCTCAACAGGATTAAATCCCAATTACAGAGTTCACATTCACACACATCCATGCCTTAGTGGGATTCGAACTCTAGCCCCGAGGGCACTCATGACATGAGGCGTTGCTCTAACCATTAAGCCACCGGAGCCATAATAAAATGAAGATTAAATTTTAAATACCGGGGTAGAATAGAACTCACTAATCCAAAAATGAGAATTAGCTTAAATATTTTTGCGAATCGTTAATTTATAAATTTATCCGTAAAATATATAGAAAAAGTATTAATGCAAATCTATAGAAAATTTAATAAACTTTAATTTTTATCACAACATTAATCTCGAAAAAATAACATTTAAAGGTATTTTTCGAAGAAAAACTATTTTGAGCTTGTAGTAAAGTGCCATTTTCGGTTATCCGATTTTTCCAAAATCTAATGGACTCTTTCCAATACAGAAAAAGTTCGAAATACAAGATTTCAAAATTTTCTGAATGATGGTATTTGAGTTAGAGTGGAGGATCCACACATACATACACACATACATCATCGTGAAAATGTTAAAATTGGATTCTAGGGACCTTAAAACGTGGTCATTTACCAAAATCTCGATATGCGATTTATAGCACGATCCCTATACCTCCCTTACCAAGGGTAGCGGGAGGTAAAAATATGGCGTTTTTACTTCTTTGTACTTAGTAAAGGAAGTATTGTAATCGCGAAAAATTTCTTTTCATAGATTTCAATGGAAATATCCATTTTGGCTATTCCTGAATCCATTTTGACTAATTTCGTCGTGACGTGTGTACGTACGTACGTATCTCTCATAACTCAAAAACGGTAAGCCGCAGAAAGTTGAAATTTTGTATTTAGGACTGCGATAACATCTATTTGTGCACCTGTCTTTTTGGTTATTACATAATTTCCAGAAGTGGTACTTTACTTGCAGTAATTTTTTTGTGTTAGACTTTGGATGTTCTTAGATATAAAAATATTGCGTTTTCCTATTTCATTTTGGATAAAAATTAACACTGTTTGTTTCTTGGTTGAACATTTTGACATAAACTCTATTCAAAAATTATTTGCAAAAATTTAACATTTCATATTTTTTAAGTAAAGTTTTAAATATTTCTTCATCAATGTGTTGCTTATGCGTGAAAGTTAAGACAGTTTTTGGTCACAATTTAAATGTAATATAAGAACAGGAAATAAGTGTGGTAAAAAGGACAGTTCATGCATATACAACAACTGTTCACGACATTAATGTTACTTTAATGAGTTCTTAATTTTATTGAGACATTTCGGCAGCTAAGAGGCCATTTCTCTTTCAGTTTAGTTTTAATGTTCTTTTGTTGCTTTTAGCTAAAATAAAAACGGAACATCGGACGTCACGTGAATTCACTGGGGTATCATTTACTATCAAAATAATAATTAGTCAATAGCAATTTTATTTAAACATTTAACAATGAACATCAAATAGAATTAAAAGGTTAACCTACGAGGTTTGAAAAAAAATTAACAAAAATGGGGTATTCAACCACTGCAAAAATAGTAAACTTCAATAATTATAAGGTAGCATACTTTAAACAAAGAGTTTTATTAAAATGAAAATAATTAATATCGTAAAATTTCGGAAGAATTCGGTCGATCTAGCCCAGCTATTCGTTGTTTTTGTTTGGATTCAAGTATAGAACTATAAACTATAGCAACATTAATGTCATCTTAATGATATTCTCAAAATGTTTCATGATATAGATTGGGGTTTCGTGGCCGCGTGCCTGAGTGTCAGGTCGCGAATCTGGGGAACCGGGTTCGATCCCGACCGACGCCAAATATTTCCAATTTTAAATGGCACAAAATTGACCCCTGTGGTGCACTCTCCACGCCAGCAATGAGTGCCCGTGAGGTGACGCCTGGTAAGCGCCCGCATGGTACAAATATTTCATCATTACCGATATCTGTATACAAAGCAGATTGTCACACCCAGCAATGGGTAACAAGCCGTGATGATATATTTATTTATTTATTTATTTATATAGATTGAAATAATATTTATTTTGTTGTTTTAAACATATAGGTATTTCTTTATTTCTGTATTCGGTACTAATTAGTTTGGCAAGTGAAAGATGTGTTAATAAAAATAAGTGAAAATATATACCTAATTTAGACAATGCACATGCCCTTAGAATTAATTGTTTGAGAAGCATAACAAACTTGATCCTTCGACGACACAAATAATTTTAGAAATTCAAAAATTCATTCCTCGCTTACTAATTCGAATTTTAACATTGCGTTTTTACCAATACACCTAGATTTTTATATATTATCAGAAAGGTATATTTAAAAAAATACTGTTTACGCGCGTAAACGTAAGGTGCTTTTTATATTAAAAAGAAAATTACGTAATCACTTTCAAATAAAAAAAATATTAATATTTTATATAAAAATAGGATTCTGAACTAACATGCCAAATTTCAATTATTAATTATTAATAGATGCTGATATCTAACACTTTTTTATTGGTTATAAACAAAATCTATGGGTCCAACATATTATAATTTTTTTTTCATTCATAAACATAGTATATTGACATTAGTCAACCGCGCTAAAAAGGCTGTCATTTTTTACCTTCCATCGCGTTTAGGTAAGGAATGTATTGTCTTTAGTCAAAAAATTCGGTGGTGAGTTTTTAATCAATAAGCACGTTTTAGGGTCCCTAGAATACGATTTTACTAATTTTACGATGGTGTCTGTATGTGTGTGTGTGACAAAAGGTTGCTCTGCGATAACTCTAATACTACAATTCCAAAAATTATAATTCTTTCGTATTTCTCTTCGTTGCATCCATATGAAGAGCTAATTATAGATTTCGGTTATAATTGGTCAACCGGAAGTACCCACTATGAAGATATTAACAGTTTTCCTTAAAAAAACAATGATAAATAACATTTTTTTACATTTAATGTAATTATAAATATTAAAGAATATTTTATTCTCTATACGATTTAACTGCATTTTATACTTCATATTAAATGGATATAGAGTTAAAAGATATAAAGATATTAAATTTCATTAAATAGCCAGCTATGCTATAACTATGGAAACTACTGTAATAAGAAAATTTTGATTGAAAGATGTCAGTGTCAAGTGCAATTGACAGAGTATGTTTGTGTTATAATTTTACTGGAAATATAGGATCTTTTGTTCGAAAATTTCTGTATGGAATTTGTATAAAACACATAAAACTGTCGGCAGGTAATGTATAAGAAATAGAATCTATTGCAAGGAACTTCTGTACGAAATTTGTACAAAATACATGGAACTGACAGAAGGTAATGTGCTGGCCACATCAGATTTTTTTATATATAATATTGTTATTATTCTTATATTAATTAATTTAAAAATATGAAAATGAGTATAATTACATAGAAATATATAGTCCATAAAATGAAAGTATGTTTTATAATTATGATTTTTTTTAAAAGTATTTGAGTTTTAAACTCAACTGACAAATAATTATGAATCTCATACTAGATTAAGGCCCGGTATTTTCACTTCCGAATAAAGTTTCGAATAAGTATTCGTTAAATAAATTTATTCTATATATTTATCCAACGAATAATTCCATTGCGTCTTTTCACACATTTTACACAAACAAATAGCTATCTATCGTATAACTTTAACGTTCGTGAATTGGTAGCCTTGCAGTGTGAATTTGTGTCAGTAGAGAAGGATAGAGTTTGGCGTAGCCACGTTAAGCAGACAAGGATGAAATGTGTCAACTACTTTTGAATCCGTAGTTGTCAAAATTTTGTTTGACATCTTTAATGTCAATGTGATCTATATTATGCATTTTTAACCCCGGGAGACTGTAATTTAACAAGTGTACCATCTAATTCAGCACTCATATGCGGTAAGCGGGATATGTATATTGTAAAATTGTTCTTGTACTTTTTGTAAATTTGTTTCAGTTCAAAGTAAATGTTTGTCAATGTATTCAACAAAAATATCCAAAATTCGAAAATATGTTGCCAGCGTCAAATGACAGGATCTTTATAATGATTTACCTATTTACTGGTTGAGGTCAAATGCGATCCCCAATATGTGATCCTAAATTGTTTTCATAATCGGAACCTGTCAAAAATTATTTCATTTATGTGGTTATGTTGCTGTCTGATGGTGTATGATCGATTTCTCACGTTATTTATTAATTCATAGTTGAAAATATCATCATAATATTTAATATATCCATTTTGTTAATAAATCTGCACTATGTGGAAATGTAATGAACTTACGAATAAACGGTTATTCGCTACCCAAGTACCGAATAATTTATCTCGCGAATAACAGATATTATTCTTTCGAATAAATTTATTTGCAAGTGAAAAAACGACAAAAATATTTATCCGAAGGATAAATTTATCTAAACCTTTATTCGCAAGTGAAAATATCGGCCCTAAATCATTCTAGCCATAATGCGAAACAGGCTTTAGATTCTGCAAAATTAATAACTACTTAAAATGATGACCCTAATAATACATATATTCATCTAATGTCATTTCATTTGCAATTTGGCTACATCTGCTTGGCACACAAAAATAAATTCGTATAATAAATCAAGTAGGCAAAAACAAAAATGCATCAGCCGCTTCTGAGACGAACTAAAATCTCTACCTGTATGAGTATAGTAAGGACCCTTATCTTTCGTAACGCAATATAAACCACAGGTGCCTACATAGTCTCACAAAAGATTTTAATGCAATATGACAAGATGAATATATTTTGGCGAGATACAATTTTGCATTTACTAACCGTTCTAGAAATAATATTCATTAATATTATAATTATAACTTTATTTCTGTCTAACGACTTAACGGAACTAATTGTTTTGTTTAATTAGACAGTACTGAAATTAAAAAGTTTAAATAAGAAATGTAAATAGGATATTAGACAATAGTAAAATGATAAATCTTGTGAGATGAAGAAAATTATAACTAATTTGAAACTATAATTAATACAGCTTGTTTATAATTGAGCCGAATTATTTTTAAAATTGATGCACCCATTAAAATGAAGTGGTATATATAAATTTAAATTACGATTTCGCTACTTGTACAAAGCAAACAATGTTTCTTTAATTATTTAGTTTAAATTCTCATAAAAGTGATTTATTAATACACTAAATACATTATAATGTATTTTTTTAATTAATGAATACTAAAGTAAGACAATAATTACTCTGTAAGTCCGATTTAAGAGTCTTATACGAACTATAAATTTATAATTCTTACGTATTTATTTCTGATTCCTTTTATTATTCATATATTAAAAAATTCCTAGTATTTGTAAACCATTTCATGCATCTATTATTTATATGCTTTTAAATAAAGGTAAAAATATTATTTGCCACCATGCTGTATTAAAAGTTGCATCTGCGTATTGTAATGACAATATAGAATATTCATGTATAATTTATAAAACATTATAGTTTTATGTCTTTTATCTTGCCGGCAGTAAGATCCATGTCACTTCTGATTTCACTTCCTGTATTACACTAGATGGCTTTTAAAAAACGAATCCTGTTTGAACCTCCACAACTCCGGAGTCCATTGAGATATCTTGCAAAGAGGGGTTGATAAGTATTTTTACCAAATTTCAAATATTTAAAAAGGAAAATAAGTGAATAGTACATACATACATAAAATCACGCATTTCCCACTTAATGAGTTAGCACAGACCCGAAAGTATAATAATAATAATAATAATAATAATAATAATAATAATATCAACCACAAAAATAACCACTCACTTTCAACAACATTCATACTAACCTGACATCATGCAACAAATATTGCTCACTCTTAACATATTAAAATGACCAATTTTCGGTAGCGAAATACCGCAACTGAACCACAATAATAGTTATGAAACAATCATCCTTTGCCACACATTCCTGTCTAAGCACACTTCTTTCGCCTCGGCCACATTCATAATCGCATTCATACACGCTCTTCTTCTCTTCCCACTCGGAAACTTTCTCTCTTTTAGCACCTTATCAATCACATCCATCGACTTACACACTGGACGGCCACGCAATCGAACACCCTCAATTTCACCAAGATATATACGTTAATAATTTTAAAATAGGCTTAAAAAGAAATAGGCTAACTGTCAGTGATATTTTCAGTTAGTTGTAACTTTGTCATAAATAATGTCAAATTTAGAAAATCGCTATTCACTTGTTTTTATACATAAATGTTTGAAATTTGGTAGGAATACTTTTCAACCTTTTTTCTGCAATGGATAAAAATTGCAAATGGATATATCTATGGACTCTGGAGTTATGGAGTTTGAAACAAGATTCGTTCTTCAAAAGCCATCTAATATAACCACTAATAACCTAACGCACAAAAGTAACACTTGTAAAACTCTGCCCAAGCTTTGTGTGCGTTAGTATAGATTATTTTTGTTATATTTTTGGCCAATTTTTCAATCTCTGGTTAAAATTTTAACAACAGTCAAATAAACAAAATTGAAACAAAATGAACTGTCAAATGACAGATTTATCATTGCTGTCTTCAAAACTATGTAATATTGTTTACTTAGAGAAATATACCATTTCAGCCTATAAATTAATGTAATATTGAAAATTCTTAATTTCTCTTTAGCTTCTTAATATGATTTCGCGTAATTTACTCCTGAAGTTGGCAACATTGTTCTCGATATAGGTACAGTATTGGCCATAAAGATATCATGATTTATAACTACTAATTAATATTTTTAAACAATTACATGATATACTCGTATACGTTCACATTCATGAAATAAACTAGTAAATACGAGCTATTTTTATGACTGGATAAAATTAAATTTATACAAATTAATTTTTTCCGAAATCGACACTAAAGTACTTGATATCACTCCACAAAGATAACCAAAATAGTATCTAAAGCAAAACTTTACAGACTCTTGTGTCAAAATTTAACTTTACTCACTCATCTGTCAAACTTGAATAGCAGATGAGTACCTAAAATTAAATTTTGACATAAGAGTATGTAAAGTTTTACTTTAGCTACTATTTTGGTTAACTTCGTGGAGTGATATTTTGTTGTCTTCGAAAAAAATATAATATATACCTCAGCACTAAAGTATTTTATTATTACTCATATATGGTTTATTCTCCATGGCCATCGCCTCGTAGAATAAAATCCATATACGATATAAAAAATTATATTTTAGTGACTAGGTACACAAATACAGGGTTTGCCTGATTTAAATCATTTGATTTAAATCACGATTTAAATCAAAATTTATTAAGTAATACATTTTTTGTCGAAAAATTGTTTTTCAAATTATTTTAGATACCTACAGAGTTAACAAAAAGAAAATTCTACTATGGTAATATAAAATAAAAATATATACATATATACCTACCGGGTGTATACTTTTTTATGGACCATAGGAAATATAATGGTTAAATTTTCATATATTTGTAAATTCTGCTGTATTAATTTTAGAACTAAAGTGTAAATACAAAAAAATATTCAGAATTAAATACTGCATCAAATTTATTGATATAATAGGTTCTTGTCATGAGATAAACGAAAAATAAAATATCCGTTTTAAGCTTTTTACAGAGTGCCATGCAAGACATATTTTGAGGTGTTTTATTTAGGTAGGCATGATTTGAAAAACCATAAAAGTTTAAACAGGTGCGAGTGGACGAGTTATATACTACGTTTAAGCAAAAATTCAAATGCATTCTTTGGGGTTTTATTGCAGATTTTGTTTTCGTTTATGAAATAATAGTATATTACTAACCGAGGTTTGTATACTATTTTATTCACAATCTGAAATAAAAAATTAATATTTGATATTTAAATAATAATAACCTAACATAAATAAACGAATGGTCTGAGATTGTTCATTTGTCACATGAACTGTCAGTTTGATTTCTAACCTTAAATATTGATTGCATTCATTACTTGTATTATTTACAAGTTTATTCCATATTTTTACCATATAAATTGTAAAGATGCTTTGTTTATATGTAAATACCCATCATTGATACGCATTGATCTCTCAAAGCGGGGGGCAGCTATTTCCTGTCTCGAGGTTGGAAAGTATAGCGTGAGTATAGCTGAGGTTGGAAAGTGTCAACTTTCCAACCCCAGCTATCTTCACGTTATACTTTCCAACCTATTGGAACATGAGGTTAACAATAACTAACTATTTATATTGCTTTTAAAACAATTAAAAAGTGCAATAACACCAACAGGTCTTTAAAAAAACGAGATTTATTTGATTTTTCCAAAAAAAAAATCAATGATTTTTTATTTTTTATAATAAATCATGATTTTAATGTTATTTTAACGTATTATAAATTTAAATTATGTAGTTATTATTTTTATAATAATGAAAAGTTATACTTTGATTCTAAATTTGGTAGATATTGCTGGTATTTATTGTATATATCGCTAATTCTCTTCTTTTTTTGCAGATTGTCTAGACAACTCACTTCGGGAGAAGCAATACGGTAAGTCCACCTCAATTCTTAGAAAAAAAGTTTTGTTAAAACTTTCCTTTTTACAATCTAAAAAAAACCGACAAAAATCTGAAATATTTATGGCTGGTCATTTTTGCACGTACTATAAAATATTCAAACGTTTTTTAAAAAAGAGAAAGTTGAGGGAGTCTTTTAAAGTACGCACCCCTTGATGTGAGCATTATGTAGCTTGGTGTTTACATCTCATAAAGTTATTGAGAACAAGAATTGCTGTGTTTAGGTTCTTTAGGGCTTAGGGAGGCTTTTTAGGGGATGTTTGAAGGGTGAGCGATAGTCTTAAACGGCATACTTCATATTTTTACAGCAGGGATTTCCAAACGGTTTAGGCACATTCCACAAAAATTTAATAACAAAACTATTATATTGCCATTCGCCGTTTTCTAATTCATTCAAGAAAAGCTTTCATTTCTTTAGATAACATTTTTGACAATATTTCGTGTCAAATTGATATTTAATTAAAAACACGGTTTATAAATATAGGTGTGACAACTCATCAATTTTTGTTGATAGATTGATATCGGCGATCAGTAGGCCAAGATTTTAACCTTACATGTAGCGCCTCTATACAATGTGCTCTACCACATAACATTCTAGAACTAACATGACAAATAAATGATAATAGTAATCTAAAGGCGCTTTCCTACTACTCCTAAAAAGAACAGTATATTTTTTAAAGTAAGAAGTTATAGTCTGTTGATTTGACTTTGACATATTAAATTCTTTTACTTTTGTGTATTTAAATATGGATGTATTTCTTATGGTAATGAAACTAATCAATTTCTTCTATTCATATCATTTTACTATCAAATACTTACAAAAAAGACAAAATACATAGCAGTCAGTCATATTGACGTGACATTGACATTCGGGATCAGTTCAGGATCTATAATATCCTGTTTCAAAGGTGGTGCTTCGCGGGGGCGGGGACGAAGAAACTGGGTAGTACAATTAATTTATCCCGTTTTAAAAAGAACGATTTAGGGTAGATGTGTGCTACTCGGAGTTGATCTTTTTGATAAAAAGAAAGCGGCTTAAATGTCACAAATTTCTTCCCGCTAACATTTGAAATTTCACATTTTGACAGTTTTGGTATTGTGTGATTCTGACTAATTGTTTACATTAAAATATTGTATCAAGCATTATATAATTATGGAAGAGGAAAACCAATACTTACAATGTACTCCACCGGTTTATTAATAAACCACCTGATTTGACATATCTTGTAATAGAGGTAAATTTATCAAATAACGAATCGGGATCGCTGGTTCGTGTTAGTTATTATCATAAATAAAACTCATAAATAATGAAATACATTAATGAACAATTTATTGATCTACACTTTTACATTCCACCGTTTTGTCAACACACCGACTGCTCATTTGCAGACATAACAGCAACAGCTGTTCTTACATTCTTCAATACAAAACATATGTTGTATTTGTATATGGTATACTTATGTCTAAATCATATTTAAAAATTTAATATTCGACAGTTCGCCTCGACGTGGAACTGGAAATCATGGATCGTAAAATTTTCATATTTGCTTGTAAGTAGCTACAAACTGAGTTGACAGTGTCAACATTTCAAGTAACGTGCACCATACATTTCAAAACCTGCCTGATATAACAATACAATCAGCTGATAATGGCAATATTACCATAAAATTAAATTGTAATAAATAGAACTTACCGTTTAAATTGTTTTGACAAAGCAAATCTGATCGCATTGTTTCTTGTTTCATAATTTTTTAGTTGAAAGATTTTAACTTCACAGATTCTTCTTTCTGAACTAACACAGCTATAGCTATAAATTTATATTCTTTATGCACCTGGAGATAAGAAAAAAATCATTAGCTGTATTCTTTTTAAACAAAATCTCAGATCACTTCAGATAAACTCAGGAAATCGTTGTTCTTTCTGACACAACTGATTTGAGTTGTTCTGAGTAATCTCACTTCCCCCCTTTCCGATGCTACACTACCAGTTTACAAAACTCAAAATGATTTGAAACACTCAGTTTGCATCTTAAGGTTATACGAGTATAATTCAACAAAGTTTATATTCACATATGCAGATATACTTGCAAGTAATATATTTTCAACATTATCCATTTTTCGTTTATAAACAGTATCATAAATCAGAAAAATGTCAATAAATTTGACAGCTGTTACAACAAATGCTGTCGGTAAAGAAGGAAATGATAAAATGGAATAAAACTTGTTCTTTTTGCAAAATCACAACTCGCTTCAGCTCAACTCAGTTATGTACTGAGCTGAGATACAATTGGGTAAAAAAAATACAGCTAATAATTACAAGTAATATTTCAACATAAACAACTTAACATTTTGAGGTTATATGTAATTCATCTGTCATGACTACCACCTCTAGAATACGAAAGGCGCCAAAAACAGTACGTTTATAGATCTTCTAAACGTCGTGTTTTCAGTGATAAACAGTGCTTTTATAGACTCATAAGAACGTCGAAATAGAAAAAATTATTTTCGTGGTTGTTTACTTTTGTTTGACAACCACTGCTCCCACTCTTCCACAACAAGGGGTGTCACAAGCAACAGGTTTAAACGCTTTTTCCATACTGCTAGGGTTCGAATCTTCTGTCCCCTGCAGAGTACAACACACTACACACTCGTGCCGAAGCACACGCGCATATATTACTATACTGTGTAGTCGCGTACCTGCTGATCTCGATATGTTTCAATTTGTCTCATGAATAACCATGCGAGAGTCGATTCGGAATCACAACGCCGAATATAAGAGTTATTCTTCAGGCAGAAATGATATACTGCAGAGAATTATTACCGTCATTTGCATTTGAGAAATTGAATAGCGAATTTGCATGCTGGGCTTGTAATTAGTTTTTGAGGGGATAATTAATGAGGGAGGGATATTTATTTCATTGTTAATTGGAGAAATTGTCGAAATTTATATATTTTCTTCTGCATTTATAGAGTTAAAGTGCATTCACAAATGAAAATTAGGTTTAGATTTATGGTTTTTACTTAGATTTAAAGACTTTGACCGAATATTATGTAATGACTCCATTCACAATTCAGAATTTGGGGTCTCTAAATCCAAATCATAAAGCTAAACATTGCAAGGTCCAAACTTTAGGTTTATGGTTTAGTTTGACGTCACAAACTTCACCAATGAAAACGAGTCTTTAAATGATATAGATATATACATCCATCTTTATTTATTATCCACTTGGAGGATTCGGCTTTTTAAACAAATGCGAGAAGAACATGGAGACTGTCATAATTAAATTTCTGAAATATAACCAATAATGCCAAGCGAATGACAGTTTCACGGCGCATAGGTGTCTTGTTGAGTTCTGCTCTACCGATATTTTAATCTTGTTTTTGTACCTCTTTATTGCTTTATGCCATTACAAAGTTTAATGTAGATTCTTTTTTCCACAAGTTTTAAATAAATTTACTTATTTTTGTATTTTTTACCTTCCGTCACCTTTAGGTAAGGAAGGTATTGTCTTTGGTCAAAAAATTCGGTGGTGAGTTTTTGATGAATAAGCAAGTTTTAGGGTCCCTACAATACGATTTTACTATTTTTACGATGATGTCTGTATGTGTGTGTGTGCGTATGTATGTAAGTGTGTGTGTGTGTGTGTGTGTGTGTGTAACAAAATTTTCGTATACGATAACTGCCATACTACAATTCTAAAAATTATAATTCTTTCGTATTTCTCTTCGTTACATCCATATGAAGAGCTGATTAGATTTTGGTTAGAATTGGACAACCGGAAGTACCCTCATTTGAAGATTTTAACAGTTTTTCTTGAAAAAACTATGTTAAATGTCATTTTTTCACATTTAATGTTATTATAAATATTAAAGAATATTTTATTCTTTATACGGTTTGACTGCATTTTATACTTAATATTAAATGGATATAGAGTTAAAAAATTATAAAGAAATTAAATTTCATAAAGTAGCCATAGCTATGAAAACAGCTACTATATTAAGAAATTTTTATTGAAAGATGTCAGTGTCAAGTGAAATTGACATAGTGTGTGTCTTATAATATTACTGGAAATATAGGATCTTTTGCTTTCTGTATGTAATTGGTATAAAATACATACAACTGCTTTAAGGTAATTTACAAGAAATAATAATAAATCTTTTATTTCTGCAGATACATTACACTGTATATAGAAAACGTCACAAAATAATAATTTTCTGTATGGAATTTGCATAAAATACATGCAACTGCCGGAAGGTAAAGTACAAGAAATATAATATTTAGCAAGGAACTTTCTGTATGAAATTTGTACAAAATACATAGAACTGACGGAAGGTAATGTGCTGGCCACATCAGATTTTTTAAAAATAAATTGATAATAGTACATTAAAACAAGTATCATAAGGCAATCCGTTAACGTATGAGTCCATGTTTGGAAAACGAGCTGCTAGGCGAGTTTTACAAAGGACGAGTGCGTTAACAGGCCTTATGATACGTGTTTTTTATATTATTTTTTCAATTGAGGTAATTTTACAATTATTTTTTTAAATGACTTGTCAAAACTATGTTTTGGTGTTCTTTTTGTCAGTTATGTTGGTAGCACTTCCCGCTAACATTTAAAATTTCACATTTTGACAGTTAGTGTATTATGTGATTCTGACTGATTGTTTACTTTAAAACATTGTATCAAGCATTATATAATTATGGAAGAGGAAAACCAATACTTACATTGTACTCCACCGGTTTATTAATGATCCATCTGATTTGACATATCTTGTAATAAAGGTAAATTTATCAAATAACGAATAGGGATCGCTGGTTCGTGTTAGTTATTATCATAAATAAAACTCTTTAAGTAATGAAATACATTAATGAACAATTTATTGATCTACACTTTTACATTCCACCATTTTGTCAACACTTTGACTGCTCAGTTGCAGACATAACAGCAACAGCTGTTCTTACATTCTTCAATACAAAACATATGTTGTATTTGTATATGGCACTTACGTCTAAGTCATATTTGAAAATTTAATATTCGACAGTTCGCCTCGACGTGGAACTGGAAATCATGGATCGTAAAATTTTCATATTTGCTTTCAAGTAGCCACAAATTGAGTTGACAGTGTCAACATTTCAAGTAAGGTGTACCATACATTTCAAAACCTGCCTGGTATAACAATACAATCAGCTGAAAATTACAATATTCCCATAAAATTAAATTCTAATAAAAAAACTTACCGTTTAATTTGTTTTGACAAAGCAAATCTGAGCGCATTGTTTCTTGTTTCATAATTTTTTAGTTGAAAGATTTTAACTTCACAAATTCTTTCTGAACTAACACAGCTATATCTATAAATTTCTGTTCTTTCTAGTCCTATCACCTGAAGATAAGATAAAAATCTATAATTGGAAGTAATATTTTAACATTTGAGGTTTTCATCTGTCATGACTACCACCTCTAGAATACGAAAGGCGCCAAAAACAGTACGTTTATAGATCATCTAAACGTCGTGTTTTCAATTATAAACTGTGCTTTTATAGACTCATAAGAACATCGAAATAGAAAAAAATAATTGATAGGCAGCTGTAAAGAAATGAACTTTCTCGCACAGAATATAATCTAACTTTCACAATTACTAAAGTGTGCAGAATGGACCATTATTATACTATTGACAATCAAATTAAATTTCTAAAATAATCTGTTATTAGAAAATGGATCATGGAGCAATATTCAAGCTCTAATAAATGTTGAAATAATTCCGATAAGCATCTAAATAGCTTGAGAACATCGCCAAATATCTCTGGTATAATTCTATCTGCGGTGCAGTAACTGACACTACATTTATCTCTGATATAAACAGCCACTGCAGTAGATAGTAATTATAGAATAGCGAAGCAATGATATTCCTAGCGGCAAACTTCCAAACTATGGCTAACAAACTAGCAACGCTTCAACATTGTGGGCAGCGGTACGAATGCTTTCTTCCTGATCTGAAACGTCGTGAATCACGATAGATAGAATGCGATTAGCTGTTTTGAAAGTAACCAATGATGTGTAAGGAAAAGGAATTGTCTAACAAATTTTGGCGCCAATTTTTCCCGGTACTTTCGCAGGTAGATTTTTACCTGCTTTTTTCTTTCTTTGTTTCACGAACATGACAGAAGGTAGATTTTAAATTTGGTAATTTGTATTCTGTTATAAGAAATAAATTTGAAATTTCGTGGTAAGGAAATGCGGAAATCCATACAAAATTAGAAATATATGCATAATTATGATGTGAAATACATGATAAAAATATAAATAAAATTGAAATTTTCGGTTGTCACGGATGATTAGATGGAAACTATTGAACCGTATTTTCAGATTAGTAACTATTTTGTAAGGCTTTAGGGTTATTTATTACATTTGTTTCTATTGGGACCCGCAGAATAGATTGCGACACCAGCGGAATTTTATGGAACTAAGTTAATGGCGGCCAGTCAAATGTGTCAAATATGTAAACGTCAAGATCCATCGTTTTGTTTACCAGAAAAATAAGTTCTCACGCTTTGATTCTACAGGGTGGTGGCGGTTAGGGGTGAACATAGGGATTTAACATGGGATTTTAGATTTTTGCAATTTCCTGCTCTCCTGTTCGTTTTATGGCAAAAACTGTAGAGTGCAAAATTGTTCAGAATTAAAAATTGCAGTCAAAAATGTATTTACATTTATTATTATGTTTTTGGTTTCTTCACAATTTCAAAAAGAAATTTCAAAATTTCTGTTATTTTGTAGCAATAGCCACGGAATTTATTTTTTTCTTGTTGTCAAAAATTATTTATAAACGTCAACCATGCGTTAATCTAACTTAAAAATTAAATAAAAACAAACAACTTTTAATTTTAATACGCATTTTTTATTAGGTATACCATTTAATAATGAACCAATTCCAAATGTATCAACTACGTAGAATTTTGATTTATCATAGCCAATACCATTTCTTCATTCACTTCGTTATGACGTCTTCTATTATTATTATCATTATTATTATTTCCTTCATTACCTTCGTTCACAGCTGCACTAGCTGTGTTCTCAAATTTTTTAACAAGTTTAGAAATTGTTGCTATAATAGGAATTGGTGTATTTTCGTACTTTATGGAAAACAAATCACGTATTCTTCTAAAACTATTTCCACCATAATAATTTTTTATAACGAAAACTCGTTCCTTATTCGTATAAACATTCATTATTAAATTAACTTTTTATTAGAGAAAATTTTGAAAATTTGACAGAAATTGAATGACATTATAATGTTTAAACATTTGAGTTATGAGTCATGGCTATTGCTACAAATTAACATAAATTTTGAAATTTCTTTTTAAAATTGTGAAGAAAGCAAAAACATAATAATAAATGTAAATACATTTTTGACTGCAATTTTTAATTCTGAACAATTTTGTACTCTACAGTTTTTGCCGTAAAATGAACAGGAGAGCAGGAAATTGCAAAAAACTAAAATCGCATGTTAAATCCCTATGTTCACCCCTAACCGCCACCACCCTGTATAATTTCTTTTGAGTAGGTTTGAAAAATAAGCGAATTTACATAATGTAAATCAAAAAGTGCCGTATTAAAGGGTGTATAGTATAACTAGCGAATCAACGTTGACGTTTAAATTATGTAATAGATGTGGTTTCTTTTGAAAACATTTCCTACATTTGATTTGAAAGGAAACTGACCCTTATGTATTCCATTACAGAAGATTAGAATTGTACTCAGGATTTAGAGATGTATTTAAAAAAATTAATACCGCTAATTCTAGTTTGTTTGTCTCAGGTGAAAGAAAACCTCGAGTCGGAATTACTGTTAAAGGAAATTAAAAATAATCCTATTTCATAGAAATGCCAAACTAAAAGATCAAAATATTTTGTTATAATGAACATAAACGAAAAATGTTTAAAATATTTTTTATATTTTGCGTTCATAATGAAGTCATTACGATACGTAATTGCGTATCGTAATGACCTTCATTTCGATACAGTTGGTACTAGATGACGTTTCTTTAACACATTTTTGCCTAATTTATTTTTAGTTAATTGACAATTCATTTTAATAATATAATGTCGAAATTATTATTATTTTTTTTATTTAGCGAAGATTATTTACATGAAAATGTACAAATGGTTACAAATATAATCACAAATTGAGTAAGTAAATGTTATTGTAGATGGCGCAAAATATAAAAAATAGTATAAAGAACTCATTTTAAAAGACTTTCTTTCGCACTTGTCACTTTTCTAAATTTTGGACGCGTGCGAAAAAAACATGTCTTATAAAACACGTTCTTTAATATACTATTAAACGCACCCTTGTTTTGAAATTCATCTATTTCAGCCAGACTTAGTAATGTATTTTTGTGCTTTCCTAGTCCAGTATTTAAATGGGTTCATGCAAAAATTTCCTTCCTGAATATTTCATACAATTATATTCTTCTCTAGGGTTTCAAAAGAAACCACATCTATAAAATAATTTAAACGTCAACTTTCATTCGCTATCGCTAGTCATACCATAGCAAGAGTAAACGAATCGGTACAGCTATATTGTAACGTGTGAGTGTTTGATACTTTAGACACGTTTTGTCAGTAAACAATTTAATTTAAACGTCAAATTTCAATCGCTAGTTATACCATACGAGTACAACAAAATTTCAAGATATATATTCCATAATTTTTGGCAAAGAAGAAAATACTCAACTATTTCTCTCTTCGAGCTTGTTGTCATCTTCTACAGACATGTATTACTGGAGGGGAGGATGTGTATTGTGTGACGTCAATTTCGTAAGTCCTTATTAAACGAGAAAATAATTCATAACCGAATTTAAGGAAAAAATTATAGATGCAACAGAATCTAAAAATGAATATCATACGATTGTTATAATTTGTACGGTCTTTTTTTCTTTGGGCCAGTCATCAGACCAGAAAATATTATAATAAGTGGTCAGTGGTAAGCTTAAATTTAATCCTCCTTGGTGCAAATTTATCAAATTGAATTTCTGCATCATTGGCTTATTTCGCCCATAAATTTGCTCCATGTTCTTTTTCCCATTAATAAATTACACCTGGCTCATCCGTATCAAAGAGGTTCTGGACTCTGTCGAAACAAAAGAAAGAATTGAGTTGGTACCATCCAGTAGCCGAAGCTGGCACTGGCGAAACACGACGTATTTTAAAATGCATTAGAGTCGGAGTTTCGCGCAGACAGCTGTGTCCGTGTGAGAAAAACAAAACGTATAAAAAGCCGCCACTTCACTTCCCAAATCCGAAATGAACTTGGAAGGTCATTAGTGCAGCATTGCCATGTCTCAATTAGCTAGATCGTGGTCCCATTAGTCAGTCTGGCACCCTGTGTATCAATTAGACATGATGAGGTCTACAGTTTTTTTGCACCTCCTGCTCGGTTCCCCATTATAATATAACGTGTATTATATTGTATGCGCTGAGAACAGATAGTGTGTAATGTCAGTCATTTGTTTTAAGGCATATTTCTTGCGTTATTTGATTATGAGCTGGCCGGCTAAATTGATTGCCTAAGGACTTACGTGCTACGCGTATGCTTCCATGAGAAAATGCATAAGTGAATGGGAGACTTTTTTGGCGGAAGTGAAAATTAACACGTTTATATTTTTGTTTCCTGTTTGCTTTTTTGGTTTTTCAAACAAATTAGTATTATTCACCTTCCTTCTCTTTACTGTAAAATTATCAACAAGTTTTAAATATTTAGAAAAGGATATTGATGGATATTTTTATTCACAAATTAAATTTTACAATTTTGATTGAATTAAAAGTTATATGTACCAATAACAAAAAAATTCTATAACGAATATAATCTTTATGGTATATTTTAAATAACAACAAACGATCTATATAAAGGTACCGCAGAATGTCGTCACTAATTTACATTAGTATGATGAAACGGCACTAGATGGGGAAGCAATAGTAGATACCTACATGAATTATTCAAGCAGTATGGTTAAGAGGAATGACTCTCCTGCGTACTATATTTGAAGCGAAAATTCAAATAAATTAATCTTGTACTAGAACTATTAACATTTTTTTAAAATCAACATAAGACGAACATGCTTCTGATGTAAAACTGCATTTAAAAATATCTGATGTGGACACCACACGACTTTCTTGTACGCAAGACCAACATGAAATATAGACTAAATTACACGTATTTTTTGTACTTTTTTGTCCTAATCCATAACAAGCTTTATTACAAAACCCAAAAAGTATATAATTTTTAAATTTACATATCTCGCTTATACAAAGGGGTAATTTAATAATATTGGTTGTGCTAGACGGAGAATTTAATTCTCTAAAACTATTATTTGAAGCATTTATTTCTAAAATCAAAATAAAACAATTTTATTCAAGAAAAACTCTTAATAACTTCAGGTAATATGTCACTTCCGGTTAGCCTATTTTAACCAAAATCTACTATGTTATTCCCATTCACATAAAAGTGCATTTAAATATATATATATATATATATATATATATATATATATAAGTTTTGGATTACATTTTAAAATAGTTTTTCATTAAAGTCGATTGGTATCGGTCCCAGAGCAAGTAAATGCAAAATAAAGACAAAATCGGTTTTGAATTCAATAGAACTAGTTTTCTCCAATATTTCAGCCCCTAATTCATCCCAATTAAAACCATGGTTAATAAAATTCTTGTCGGCCCGAAAAGTAAAGGATGTTATATAAAGCGTCGATGAGAGCCAACACGAAGCGAAGCGGAGTGATTTGTTTACCGGGGGGTTCCCACTGTTCCCAGTGTAGCGATTTTTTAATGATGAAATCTTACTTAAATAGTGGCATATATTTAATGATAAAGTGTACTTAGGTACTTTTAGTTACAAAAAAGAATTTTTTCATGTTTAATTAGTTCATAATTTGATGGTAAATTAGATATTAGATAAATTATTTACTAACTTATCACATTTTCTGGTGCCGTAATAGTTATTAACGTCATAAGGCTGATATGTAGCAAATAACAGATGAGGTTGAATGTTGTAAAATTGAGGCGATAGCCGAGATTTTATAATCAACCGTGTCCGTTATTTGTATATCAGCCGTGTGACGTTCAGTATTTTTCATAATAACATAAAATATCTTCTTAAAATTCTATTTTCTATGGCATATTGACAGGTGACAGCTCTTCATGACAATTTCATGATGCTGATATTTTTTTTAGGAACACATGATTTTTAATAATTGTATTGTTATAAAAAATAACGGCCGTGGCTGTTTTGATGCATATATCGGTTGAGCATACAGTACTGTTAAAGCACATTTAACAGTATGGTATTATGAAAATGAATAAACATTATTTTCGTATTGAAATAATTCGGTGACCAGAATTTAGTGCTTCATCTCTTTGTTATAGTTCCATACTTATACGACTGCAAATACACGGAAGATGGTACGATGGGTGCGAACATATCTCTTGTAGTTAAACTGTTACGTAAATACGTAGTACGCAACCGCTTATTTTTATAGCGAGACTCTCGTGCGAGAACGAGACGAGACCCAAAAAAATGTGCGAGAACGAGAGCGAGATCGATATTACCGATCCGGAAACGAAACGAGATCGATATTTTATATTTCTCGTCTCGTCTGGCATGCATCACTAATTTTGTACTATAGTAAAAATGAACAAGCAGAAGGCTCACGTCATCGACCTGAAAAAAACCTTATAAAATGAAATATAACTTATAGAAATTATTGGGTGTTATTTATTTTTTTTAAAAAGAGTGAATAAAAAATACTAGTATTAAGAAACGTATATATTAATGAAATTTACCTTCATATCAAAGTCAATCCTTATTCCTGTTAGGAAATATAAAATTATTTGAAATAATTGTAGTTAATTTTCGTATCATAACGGTAGCACTACTGACAGTGTCCATGTTTACATTGAATTTAAAATCGATAAAATATCGATCCTGTCCCTGTCACTTGATTGACAGGTGATTGTCAACTCATCTCATCCAGGCACAAGTGACTTGAATTAATATAAATGATTGCAAATATCAAAGTAGTTATGTATTATTGTTTTGTTAAAAATATATTGAACTATTGAACTGTCAATAAAATATGTAAATAAAATAAATCGTTCTAGTTTCTTCTTTGTATTTTGTGAGTTGTGTCTTACGCTACAGAATTACTGCAGTGCCCAATTACCGGATAAGCTGACTAGACTGCAGCCTAGGGCGCACAATTTTCTCGTCTTGTAGTTTTTGGGGTGCTTTGAGTTGGTTAGAGCTAAGACGACCTAAACCAGGCCCTGAATATTATTGGTTTGTCTTAATAAATATTACACAATAATTCATCTGCAATCATGCCAAAAGCTTTAACAAAGCAATCGCAGAAGCAAATATCAAATGTCGTGAACTACTTCGAACGGGAACTGGCCAATGGTGGGCCTTTGATTCCGTTAAAAGCCGTTCGAGAGGTAATTAGTACACCATGTATACGTAGTAATAAGTGACGTCATTATCTAGTAATATTTATTGATGACGTGAGTCTTCTGCTTGTTCATTTTTACTATACCAAAAAGGCCAATAAAGAACATCGAAAAACATATTTCGTCGTCTTACGAATTACCTAAATTCAAATCAAAAAGTTTGAGGAATTATTGAAATGTAGATAGGTATTTAAACTTTCTAAAAATTATTTCATTTCATATTAGTTGAATTAGACCTCATATTGCAACAAAATTTCAGAAATGCTAGTAGAGCATATCTATCCGTTATTAGATTCATTAAAATAAAAATTTTCCCTTGAATTGTTTGAACAATTGTCTTTTATTCCATCATTACAATTACAATTATTCCACTTTGTTGATAACCTCAACCATTGCTGTGAACTTGCAGAAAGTCACTACCGGCCGTAAAGTACAAATGATTTAGTTGTATTACTTTACGAGTGTCGTTAAAATAATAAGAGCACTCATTACACCAGTATGGCTCATTTCTGTTAGTGAAACGTAAATTAAACAGTGAGAATTAATGACATAGTTTGTACTCACTCAAATCATATTGTACAAAAAGCCCCGGTAATGTGTAGCCCAGAGCTGTTTGTTACTAATGTGTAAAAAACGTGAAATTAGTCGTGCACGGTTGCCAACCTACCCGCTCGGATTTACCTAACAAGCGTAACACGGGTCACAATTACAAATTTGAATCCTCTCTGTGAACAATTTTAAATTGGATCCGTTGTTCTTCTAATGAAGATCGTATAGGTAGATACAGTAATAGAAAATTATGGCCCGTATTATGAACCCATTTTTATAAAGCGGTTTTGTTAAAGTGACGTCTACCCTCATATAAGTATATAATAGTGCGTACATTTTACGGGTCATTGTCTTTATGATTAGAATATGGGGTTCTCCCGTACTCCAATATTTTTTTAATTTTTTATGTAACATTATTAAAACATAAGCAGTCTGTGTTCTAGTAAGTTTTAATTTTAATTTCTTACGCCTTCGTAATTTTTTTATATTCTGTGTAGATGTTAAGCTCATTTTTTGCACGATCGGGTTATTTTTTATGTTTACCGATAGTGTTTCCAAAGCCGTGTTCCTTCGGGCTGTGATTGTGATTTTGTGAATCCTGATTAATTTAATCGTGATCCTTTTGAAATAGGATTTAAAAATTATATCAAGAAAACAACAACAGAATCTAGTGTCAAATGTCAATGTCATATACAGACTAATGCAAACTATCCTATTTTATTTTATAAATAATCAACTGTCAAGTGTTATACTTAGAATTAAAAATGGATTATATTGAAGTAAAAAATAATGTTATTGACGAGGAATATGAAGTATGTTTATTTCAAACAAATCTTTATGTGGTTCATTACACACTTTTGTAGAAAAATCTTATTTCCCTTGATGCCACAAACCCCACATTCTTAAATTTCTACGCTCGAAATAGTATATTTTCAATTTATTCTGAACTGAATCCATGTGAATCACTCAAAAAGGTTGATTCTGAAGGGAAGGGGGAAGGTTGTCTAGTGATCACAAAATGAGAAAGTGGGGATAACGAATAGGAAACGTAAAAACATTATTCTTCTTAATCATGATGACTTTTATCATTTAGATTGCGAATCACAGCCCGAAGGAACACGGCTCAAGATAGTAGGTCTTATTTACAAATTACTGAACGGTAAGTGATGTGAATCACGGCGGTAAGTGATGTGCTTCACTTACCGTGCAGGAGGCAAGACTGTAAATAAATAAAAACAAAAATCAAAGCTTACTTCAAAAATGACAAATAATTTTTTTAATGTCAAAATAATATTCAAATCTTATTTTTCATTTAAATTTTGTGCGTCGATCGTGCAAAAAATAGTATAAGCATCACGAGCGTTAAGGACTTACCGATCTCAGACAAAATGGGACCTTTGCTTCGCTCAGTCCGCCAACATTGTCTTCGATCGGTAAACTGTCCTTACCGTTCGTAATACTAAATATACTATTGTTTTTAAAGTTTGCATAAGTATGTAATAGCTATTTACAAGTGTGACATTTTATTTTGTGAGAAGGAAGTTTGCGACACGACGGGAAACGGACTGGTCCAAATCTTCGAACAAAATAAAATCACTTTTAACACGTATATCATACCCTATTTTATAAGTATGTTGAAATGTCTTATGAGACGTGTATTTTGTACTATTTTTTCTATTTCGCTGCTTTTGTCAAAAAATATTTACAAATATATGTTAAATATACAAATCTTTCATTTTAAAAGTTTCTTAAATTTGTATTTTTCAAATGTCATAAATTTTATCCTGGTCATGACATCTCTTATGGAACCTTACTCAGTATGTTCCATATGAAAAGTCTTGTGGAACGCTGCGATATTAATTTAGTGTTGCATTTAGCCAAATTAATCAACAATGATGTTGATGGTCCTAAATGCCTGTCCCTTCTTAATTTCCTTATTCCTAGAACTGTTTCCAGATCTACTGCATCCTTTTATTTACCACTCTCCCGTACCAACCTTTTAATATCTTCGCCAATACATCGAATGTGTCACATTTACCAAACCAAGTTCTCTACTGTCGATATCTTCCGTTCGGACTTTAAAATGTTTAAGAAAAACATTATTAATTATTAAATGTGTTAATGTGTATAAGTTTTGCAATGTATATGCTTTGTATTTGTGTTCTTATGCTATCCAGTCATTGGGCTTGACCTGTTGGATAGTCTATTCTTAAATAAATAAATAAATAAATAAATAAATAAATAAATAAATAAATAAAATAAACTCGTTTTCTATCTGGCATGACGTCATAAATTAAAAAAAGTATTATTTGGTTTACTTCCGTTGTTTCATTTTTTATTTTTTACTTGTCAATGGATTCCGATTTCCAAAAAAGCGATAGAAGAATTTTTGAAAATAGTAAGAATTTCGGACACGGCACATCTGTAATGATTGACCGGCCAATTGGGCCATAACCAAGTGGACGCCGGACAACCGGGCGAAAAAGTAATAAATAGGTATGCAGAATTACAATATTGTGCGTTAGGTTAGTTTATGTTAAGGTAAGCGTCATTTTTAAATATTTTTCTCCCAGTCTATGGTAGGTAGGTACTCCAAGAATGTGTATAGATGGCATTGAATCCTCGAATATTTTTAAAACGAATAACTTTTGTTAAACTTTGAAAGTCTTTAAAATACTCTTTCTAAGATCTAGTTTTAATAAAAGTGATCCATTATTTGTCACTCTGGAGTAGGATCCCAATATTTAGTGAACGATTCTTTTGAAATAGTTTAGAGATTCCAATGAGCAATCAGACGCAGAAATTACAAAACTCAAATAATAAATTAAAGTTCTAACGGTATGTATGTATGCAATCAATGCGAAATACTGCAATAGATTCACGAACCAAATAAGACGAAATGTTAATTACCTTGCATATAAATAATTCAAGCTTGAGTTCATCGCAATTAACGAACATGTAAGACATGTTGGTAATAAACGGAGAAACAATAGCAATGAATATTATATAAACAGTTGGTTAATCAGCTACTTCTAACATTTTTTACTACTTTAGAAATGTTATTCACGATATATAAATACCTATGTTACTACTTTGTGATAATACGAGGTTTATAAATACAATTTATTTTGGGGTTCCTTGTCTGACTGCGCGTCGATATCTCCAAAGTATTAGTGCTCTAAATTGAGATATATCTTCATATTTTACAGAAAAATTTTGCGTTTTTAATATCTACCAAAAAAAGAAATAGGTAAGAACGCAAAAATTATGGAATTTAATACAAAAATCGCACTAACAATAAATAAATATATATCATCACTGCTTATTACCCATTGCTGGCTGTGCCAATCTGCTTTGTACACAGATATCGGTAATGATGAAATATTTGCACCGTGCGGGCGCTTACCAGGCGTCACCTCACGGGCACGCATTGCTGGCGTGGAGAGTGCAGCGCAGAGGTCAATTTTGTGCCTTTACATTTCGAAATATTTGGTGTCGGTCGGGATCGAACCCGGTTCCCCAGATTCGCGACCTGACGTTGAGGCACGCGGCCACGAGACCTCATAAAACTAACAATAATGTATGTTATCGAATCTTATGCAGAGAAGCACGAAGGAAAAAAATGTAACGGAAATAAAATATATCAGGAAGATCACAGGAAAAACAAAATGGGATAGTGAAAGAAATGAAAATATAAATGTGATGACAAACCAAGAACTAGATACCTACTAGGAAACTATCTTTTTCTGCATCAAAAAATGCACATGCAGGCAAGACCATCATTCTAGACCTTTCGGTAGTAACACGAGGCACAAAAATGGTAAAATACATGCCAGTATATACGAAATATATTGTCAATTCCAAATTATTAGAATTACAAAAGTTTCTTCATGAACAGATTCTATAATATGTGTGGCAAAAAGAAATTACTTCAATTTTGGAAGAAATGAAAAAAAAAATGGCAAAGTAAGGTGCAGAAAGAAGTAGAAGAAATAGATTAGAAATTGACATGGAAAAAAGGATATCCTACACTCAACTGCGAGTATCAGCGATATGGAAAAGAAAAAGCAGTTCTACCTTTGGGTAGAAATTGGTGGATCGTTTTATTACTTTACTGTCAGATTTTGTACGAATATATTATAGTCATTAACGTACCAAGGATGTTATAAGGACAATAACGCCTGACGTCAACAGTGTACTTTTCGAGGGCCTCTGGCCCGAGATGCGTACGTTGACCGTTTAACTCCCGTGGTGCGTTCAACGTTTAACGTCCGACTATAATTTGTAATATTCTACGGTTTACGAATCAGAAAGTTTTAATAAAATTTACGGAGTAGGTAGGCTATGAATGCTTCTGCTTGTTTTTTAGGCTGTATCCCAGTATCAATATCAATTTATTGACAACATTACCATAGCAACAACTCATAACACGCTCTAGGGTGTTATTTGGTATATAACAAGCCTGAAAGCAGGGTTATGATAATAAAAACTGTAACACAAAGGGGGTGTAGAAGAGATGACTGGTACTACTTCTTACTCCAAATACTTGCTCCAACGATGATACACTTTAACTGACTGGTAAGGATTTCGTGAAAAGGACTTCTTGAGAAGGAATTTACTGAGAAGGACTGCGTGTGAAGGAAGAGCACACACACTTTTACACTTTAACTTTACACTGATGAACACTACGGACATGGACACTACTTGGTTTTTACATAACTAAACTTTATTTACATGATTATTATAACTTATTATTAACTATGGATTAAACTAAACTAACTAAGCAGATACTAAACTGTTACATTCCGTAACACAGCGGGCGGGTGTCGCCCCAAAACTAAAAGACACTACATGTCTCGTCAAAACAAAACACGTCTTCACAACTCGACGAATTAATCTCGACTCTCCACATCTTTACCCCATGACTTTCTAAACTCGACTCTTTTATGTTT
Organism: Harpalus rubripes; assembly: GCA_963082715.1. Lineage (NCBI taxonomy): Eukaryota > Metazoa > Arthropoda > Insecta > Coleoptera > Carabidae > Harpalus > Harpalus rubripes. The sequence continues at coordinate 9,261,385 of OY720448.1, forward strand.
ATCCCATGGCTAACTAAAACTGACTATCTTTAAAAACATAACGCTATCTTCAGGACAGGATTATCTTAGGGGTACGGGGTGCATAGGCTAGGGCATTTCAAAGTCACGCACGTATACATTATAATTTCTAGACTAATGATAAACAAATAAATGTCGTGACTATCATAATACAATATGAATTTCTAAACTGAATTTTGACATTTATAACTTAAACAGATTAACACAGCCGGCCGATAGATTCAAATCGAGTTACCTCATGTTCAATCACATCGCTTTTATTTACACGGCAATCTGCATTAACCTAATACAAAGTAATTCGAATAAAAAATACAATATATGTCAGTGCGCTTCATCAGGTATGAAACAAAACATACGAAAGAAAAACAGATTCGCTGATGGTGATAAAACGTTTGCAAATACGATTATGAACAGCTTGTTGTGAGTGACTATACGTAGTCAAAGTGTAGCTCGGAGCGGTTGTGAGGCAGTCAGTGAGCGTGACAAGTGAGGCGAAGCAAAAGCATCGCGTGGTAGACACCGCACGGCGGCTTCGGCAGCGGCTCCGGTGTCCTGTGTCGCCCCAAGCGACACGACCTTGCCACCGCAACGTGCACCTTGCAAGATAAGCCTTTGCATACAACAGAGGAGATAGTATCCGGTCTATTGAATAATTATATGGAATCGAATAGAGACCCAATATTATAAAAGTGTAGTTTGTTTATATTTGAAGTTTATACTCATTACTCGTAAATTATTATTTCTACATCTGTTTTATCAATGTGGTTGACATTTGCTGTTGACCCTGCGGTTTTTTCCGTTTTATAGCTATAAGAGTACGCAAATAAATTCCTTAAAACTGTTTAGGACAAGACAAAATACATGCGAACAGTACAACATGGATTGATCGATCAAATTAGACACCCTATTATTCGAGGATGATGTACATGGTATGTATTAATATAGCGGACTCACATACATAAAAAAATGAATGTACAATTAAAACTTTTTGCGGAAAAAATATAATAGATAGGAACGGAAATTAATATAAATAAGAGTGAAATAATGATAATAAATAACAAAACGATTCAATTACACAACAAAACAGTAGATATAAATGAAATAAAACTACAATGATATACATACAATCTGCGAATATTTAATATGATAAAAAAGAGGAAAAGGCTTCGCTCGTTTCACACACAACGATTTTGGACGTACTTTAAAAAGACGTACGTCCACATTTCATTAGAGTTTTTGCATAGCGTTTTCCCGAAAGACGTATAAACAATATCATATTTGTTACTTGTCGTACGTGAAATTTGAAGACGTAGTACGTCCGTCAGGGGTAAAAGACGGGCCAGTTGACGTACGTCTACTATATAACCTAGTATGCCCAGCATTTATTTTAAAACGTCAGAACTGGTCAGAACCTTTTTGTTTTGCAATTAGAACTGTCATAAAAATTCGACATTTTCTTATTTATTCCTTATATTTGGTAAAATGTTTAAAATTGATAGTATTTACCATCGACAATAATTTGAAATGTAACAGAGATGAACCTTCATGAAAATATGTGGTTGAAACATCATTAAAAATAACCTGAATGGATTACAGGAATTTTTTTCTTTTAGAGCTGTCAGTGATCATGTAGAACCAGGGTTGTTAAAAAAGCCGTTTTTTTGAATTTTGGACGAGACAGTGGTTAAATTTGGTTTTAACCGTTCAAAATTGGTCAGAAATGGTCAAAACTGGTCAAAATTACTAATAATTCATTTTTAATCATTTAACTAGTTGATTTTACATGTTTTATTCATTTTTAAATGAACTGTTCCATAAATAAACAGAAGACATGATATTGTTAAAATTATTTTGGTATAACTCTTTGTAGGCAAACATGTTCGTACACGTCTTGTTGCAGCGGGCAAGAGTTAAAAGACTACAGAGTTATTGCGTTGTTCATGTTGAGTTCTATGCTTCTGTTTCTGTGATAGTTAAGGGACAATAATAGGTATAGCATATTATTAACGTTTGAATTTTAGTTTTATTAAATGAAATGAATGTATCAATGGCATGTTAAACTTTTCAAATTTGAATTCCTAGTGAAATAACGTATTATTTGAATGATCTAATGTATTTTGACCAGTGGTAGTGGTCAAATTACATTTTGACCAGGACGGTTAAAACCGGTTAAAACCTGTGGATAAAACCACTCTGGTCAAAATACCTACAACCCTGTGTAGAACACCTTTTAAAGCTATTTGGCAAACATGAAATAGTTCTTCCATTAGTGTTTGATTTTTTTACCAAAATACCATAAAATTGACAGATATTTAAACAACTGTCATTTGAACGTCAAAATCAACGTACGTGTGATTAAAACGTAATGTAAAATCCTAATTTTTGAAAACCCGTTACTTTGTACGTCTGTTATTAAAGACGTAACGTTAGCGTTGACGGAATCTTCTCGAACGTCATGCAAAAACTCCCTATTAGTGGACTGAAGAGCTGTATGAGACTTCACACAAAACGGTAACGGCACGGCGCCGTGATCGTGCCGTTCAGCAGCCGTCCCTTGTCACTAGAATGGAAGGCGACCGTGCCGTGCCAGGAAGACAGTGGCCCGCTTGACCAAATGCAGCTTTTCACACAGGGCGATTTTTAGTCGTACGTTAGCTTCTCTCATGGCACGAAGACAGCAAACCTCGTTATTAAAATGGCTAAAAATATTGATGCTGACGTTCTAATATCTTTAAAGTTATACCAGTGTTGTGGGATAAAACCTTGGATTTTTTTAAAGACAGAATTGCAACAAGAAATGCTTGGCGCGAGGTCTGTCTAGAATTACACCCAGATTTTGAAAAACTTGAAGATAGAGAAAAAAATGCATTTGAAACACGCTGATTTCAACGACGTCAAGATAGGCACTGAGCTCAAAAAACGGAAAAAAAATCGTTATGTTTGAAAACAAGTACTCTACGATAAATTACCGTACGTTTTTTTAACGTACGTCTAAAATCGTTTTGTGTGAAACAGGCGTAAGGAAATGAAATACCTACTTCAGGCAGATCACACGATAATCAGAATAGCTTAGTATGGAAAATAGTAGAAGCTTGTAGTATGAATATAAAAGAGGAAGAGAATGATTGAAGAAAATATTGGAACTCGGAAATAAAAGAGGTAAAAATTGAAAGATAAAAAAGATGGCATAGGACACAAACAAGTAGAAGGGATAGAATGAATTAAAAATTAAGATTGAAAAAAGAAAATCCCACCCCCGACTGCGGACTACGGGCTAGGGATATGAAAAAGAAGATGAAAAAACCAGAGTAACATGGCTAACTGAAAAATAAAATCATTGAGAATAAAAAGTATACCGACACTAAAAATTTCGATTTGTTATTGCGACATAAATACATATTTTTTTTTTTAATTTAAAATATTTGAATCTTGCGTGTATCTCCATCTCCATAATTTGTAACCAATTTTATTTAGTAGGTATTTTTTTATCTGCTTGTGGGTGTCCGATACTGGTGTTCTTAAAACAATCCGTTAGCAAATTAGGGTAGAATTAATTTAATTAGAAGCCAGGTGTCTCCGTGGAGCGCCAGCATTTATCATTGGGTTGTTCTCTGTTCCCTATATCATTCTCACTCGCTCTCTGCCTTCGATTCATTCAGAAATGGAAAAAACACACACAAAAAATTAATCATTAAAAGATGCGATGCGTTGCGACCGTTCTACGAATTCTAGAACTTTGTCGCAAATTAAGGGGAGATAGGTTGCTTTATTTATTTTAAATTATTACTGACGAATTTACTATGAATTGGATTCATTATTTATTATGGGTCATACATTTTAAAACTATATGATTTTTACTATCAGCATTAAACATTTATTGGTTTTTAAAATATTCTAGTTTTAATGCCCATTACATCTATGAACGTCACACATCCAAATTGTTACTGCTGGCAAGCTGACAATATCTTTGCTATCACGTTTTTGAAATTCGGAATCCATTTTCAAGAAAGTGAATGCAGAAAATAACTAAACAACGTAAACCAAATAACATTTGTTTAAATTTATGATGCTACTCCAGACAGACATCACGTGCATTTATAAGTAAATGAAAGATGTGTTGAATGACAGCTTCAAGTGGGAATCAAGACTTGGTCTATAACATACGTAATTTTCTTATCAAATATTTTATTAAGCTTGTTATCTACGCATATTTACCACAAAAGTTGTTTTTTCTTCTTCCGTTGTTAAAATGTAACTTAACGTACTGGTTTCCATTGTGCTAAAGAACTTAATCACAAATTCACAACTTCGATCGTATTGGACACGGCGTGAAACTAGTAACCACTAGCAGCGTACTTATTAGTTAAGCACGGGCTGAAATTAACTGCTAGAGCTGACGAATATATTTCCATTTTTCTGCTGTCTTAATTTGCAGCCCTAGAAAAAGTTTAGGATTCGTTTTATAAAACTTTTTATCTGACTTCAATTATTAGCGAACTCAACTGTTTGATAAGAAAACGATCTAAACATCTCATCTACATTACATACATCATAAAATATTTTTTGTGCACGCGAACTAATATCTCGCAGACGCTGTACTGGGGCCTGTTTCTCAAAAAATACGGGACTAGTATTACTAGTCCCTACACTAGTAATACTAATGAAGTTTACTATTTTTTTGTTTCTGAAATATACAAGTGTAAAATACTTGTTGCAAGTTGGAAACTAGTATTTAGTAGTGTATTTGACAAAAAATACTAATATTTTGTTTCTCAAAATATTTGAGTTGTCTGTCAGACTAGTAATTTACTAGAGAAAAGCTAGCAGTGTCAAAAGTCTTGTAAATTTTGAATATAAATTTTACTAGTCGTATTATTTGACAGTTCGTGTGTTTTTTTTTCTTTTTCGTAAGTAATTCAATGGTTCTTTGTTAATGTTAATTCAGATTAATGTAACGTCTGTTGTTGTTTAGTGTTCATAGATTATTTTAAATAATATAATAATGTGGTCTAGTGACTCTCAGTCTAGTGATGAAGAAGTAGTGCGACGTCAAAAACTAATTAAAGCAAGAATAAATTCTGTCCATGCAGAAACCCCATATGAATGAGAGGTTACTGATGGCAAATAAGTTAGAAACATTAATTAATTAATTGGGACTTATTCTTCAGCTAGATCTGAACAGAAACCATGCATTAACAGTTAACTGTTTTAATTTTACCAAAATGTGACCCTGATATATTTCTAGTCTTTGTCTTTTCTACTCAACCCGAAGCGTGACAAGTTTGACAGATTTTTATCCATTCATTGAATTTAACTGCTTTAGACAATTAATTTAGAGAATGCTCCAAATAAAATACCTTTAGTATTTCGAATTATCCCCAAAATAGTTAATTTCGCATCGAGTGTAGACATTTTTATTGAAAAATAAGTTAATTTCAAATTATAACACTTGAAAATGTGAACGTCAGTCAGAAAATAAAATCGCTTGATTTAAAGAATATTGGTTTAAATGTTAGTATTTATTAAAAAAAATTACTAGACCATTGAAAATGTTTCAGAAACACTATTTTACTTGACTAATAAAATTTCACTTGTAACTATTAACTTGTGAACTAGTAAACTACGAGCAGTAAAATACTTTTCAGGAACACAATTTACTAGTACTATTAAAAATTTCACTTGTAACTAGTAACTTGTAAACTAGTATTTTTTTGAGATACAGGCCCCAGGCCGCGCAATTAGATTTCGCGGCCGTTGTTATGGTAACGCTTTGACATTTGAGAATTGACATGACGGATAGTACTGAAAACAGACTTAATTTTTAAATCAATTTAATATAATTACTTGAACTGTTAGAAGATGTACTTTGTTGTTCGTTGATTTTGACACTTAATCTCGAAATTAAAACATACTACTGTTATTTCTAGAGGGAAGATATTTTTAATGTTTGCATAGCTTATACGTTATACTCACGAAGAAATTATTATAAAGCATAAATAACATAAATATTAAGCATTTTTTTCTTAATAAATTATAGAACATTGAAACAGTTTGACAATATTATGACACAAAGTATGACGGCGGATGGTGTTAGATACTCATTAATTTATGTATATTTTCGTCTTCTTATTTAAGATAGTTAAAATTTGACTATGGTATAGTACCCTATTCTATTTCAATAAATTTAATTATTTAAATACAATATAATTTGTAATTACTTAGTTTTATGGTTCCAAAAAAATAGTGTGTACGCCTTGTCCGCGAAATACTTTAAAGCCCTCGAGATTGTCCTACCTCGGCAACAATTTTTCGCAGAACGCTGAAGAGTGATTTTGTGGCCTTGATTTACAAATAACTACAAAAATATTACAGCTTAACGAATAACAATTAAAACTCTTTAGAACTACAGATTGCTTTCAGTTCAGATGAAGATTCTTAAAGAAGATACAGAGGACCCTATTGTTAACACATAATCAGTATATTTTGTTTCCTAAAATTTTTAATAAGATTCCTTCATTGAATAATAACAATAACTGCCTTAAAAAATGCAGAATTACAATATGCGTACCTGCAGAACACAATTTTATATGACAAGCTAATTAACTAAGCATTGATTGCCCGCTATATATAAATCTACATCCACAGATATTGATAACAATGGCTGTTAAGCTTAACAACGGGTTATCAGATCATGATCTATATAGCAATAAAGCTTGCCCGAACGGGAAGATGAATTACAAAACGAGAAAGTCAGACCGCGTTTATGACTATTTACCCGCGGCCTCTTCTGCTTAACCTATAATTAACACGTAATTATTACGAATCCAATCAGTGGCCAACTGAACCCCTGGTCTAGATCCGCTGCCCAAGTACTAATACATATATAATTTCCTTTCATTTTCCCAGAACTATAAAAACGGACCGGGGTATTTTTTTAATTAAGAACGAATTATATGGAAACCTGGGCCCTTATTTCTTTATCACACGGTTCCCAAACAGTGCGGGGAAGGACGCATTCATTAACGACAAATTTTTTTCCTGTATTTGTGATTATATTGCAGATTAATATCTTTTTATGGTTTTTATTCACATAAACGGTATAACAACTTATTTAGTTGATACTATGTCAAATGTAGAAAGCCAAAATAACTAAAAAAATCTGATGTGGCCAGCACATTACCTTCCGTCAGTTCTATGTACTTTGTACAAATTCCACACTGAAAATTTCTTGCAAAAGATCAAATATTTCCAGTACATTACCTGAAGTCAGTTCTATGTATTTTGTACAAATTCCATACAGAAACTTTCTATATTTCCAGTAAAATTATAACACAAACATACTATGTCAATTGCATTTGACACTGACATCTATCAATCAGAATTTTCGTAATATAGTAGATGTTTCCATGTTTATAGCAAAGCTGGCTGTTTTATGAAATTTAATTTCTTTATAATTTTTTAAAAATGATATTTAACAGCGTTTTTTTAAGAAAAACTGTCAATATTTTCAAATTAGCGTACTTCCAGTCGACCAATTAAAATCAAAATCTAATTAGCTCTTCATTTGGGTGTAAAGAAGAGAAATACGAAAGAATTCATTAAAAACTCATCTTCGAATTTTTTGATAAAAGACAATACCTTCCTTACCTAAAGGTGACGGAAGGTGAAAAGGTTTTAAATGTGTACTTTAAGAAATTTTTGAGTAAGAAATATTGTTACAATTCTATTTAATTATTTTTTGTAGTCATTAAGTTATTTTTTCTACAGTCTATATACAAAATAGCCATTTGCGCTATCTTTTGTCAACGCAAAATGTCACTTTGCCGCTCATGCGCGACAAAGTAGAAAAACGCTCGCTATTAAATTTCTAACTATACAATGTAAAGAAATATCACTTGTCTACATTTTTAATGGAAACGTTTAGTCAGAAACTAATGGCACTGTAGTTATACATTTACCATCTTCACAAGTCAATCTGACATTTAACTGCTCTCTCGATATATTATATAACCAAACAAAATGCCGCACTGTTGTGTAAAATAACGAAAAATGAAATATAAAATAAATTGTGTGAATAGTTGTGCTGCCACATTCACTTTTTCACTGCACTAGTTTAATGTACTTGAAACAAATAAATTTTTGTTATGATGGAGGACCCCATTGTGGCGACTGTAGAAAAAATCTTGTGTGTGTTTTGAGCGTAAATGGACATTGTCGATTTCGAGACAATGCCGCGCGACGCAGGCTCAATCGACAATGTCCCATTTTGCGTTTTTTTTTAGTCTTTGCCTAATATAAAATGTACTTAATTTTAAATTTCCACTATTTATAGTGTACGAGTTTGTAATTTTTAACAATATTGTGTGTTAATATGGAATTAACCAGGCCGCATGAAGAGTATAATTCAAAGATTTTAGTATGGGGGAATGTTTAAACTCGACAGTCGACACGTAGCGGAGAACTTTAATTTTCCCGAGTGGTGCTATAATCTTGATTATGCGCGTGATACATACAATATTTTATTTTATTTTGGTTCTCGAAATTCAAGGATTCAATAGGTATATTTGTATACTCATTATCGTATTGCTAGCGTTGTGAATAATTGTAAGTATGCTGTGGTTTCTGCGTAATTTGTTGGTGCCGAAAAACGTATGCTAAGAAAATAATGGAAGATGACAATATATTATTATGGCGGTAAGAGAGCATCAACTGAAGATTGGATCTTCAACTATTAATAAAACCATATACGACCATTTGCATTAAAACAAAAAGTTGTACCACATCACCTTTCTGATTCCCAAAAAGCGAACTTTTAAGAATTTACTAAGAAACTTAAATACTATTAGGTATTGTCGTACAGCAATTTTTTTCAAAATATTGTGACACTGAAATTCATGATAATGTCTTTTGCCATAGATTCAACATTTCTCGTTTTGTCAAAAAAAAAAGTAATAGAACACCCTCTATACTTACCTGATTTGGCAATGTACAACCTTTGGCTTTTTTGGCTTTATTTCAAATTTACGCGGTAGAAGGTTTTCGAATGAAAGCATTTCAAAAAAAGATTGGTTGGATGTTTTTCAGAAGTGGAAGGAAACAAAAAAAGTACCTATGTTGAATTGTACTGTTTTTGAAGGGAACTATTTTGAACGTACATATATAAATAAAATTCTAAAAAATATGAATCATATGTTTTATTATCAATAATTCTCGTATAGCCCTCGTTGCGATATAATCGAGTCGAATCAATTTTTAACTTTTGGGCACCACTGAAAATATACCGTAAGTCGTACCATTTAAACTAGCACATATAATTAATGCAGAAGGGATGAAGAAGCTTTAGGGGTGTAAAGGGCATCTGGACATTATAATTGCTATTAATAAGGGTTGGAACGGTTGCGGCTGGAGTAGCACACGCGTCACTTCTTTACCCTTCTTTGAAGGGGTTGAAACACCACAGGTAGCATTGCAAAGAAACATGTTTTACCTTTTATTATTCCACAATTTATTTATGATCGTATAGGTATAGAGTGCGCGCGTGTAGTTTTCTAAGAAATAATATTAAACTTATAAAAAATTCTTAATATTATCGCTATTTAATTAACCGATTATTGTATATGAAGGTTGGAAATATAATATTTTATTGTCTTCATATTAATATTCACTATTTCCAAGAAATGTACAAGAGAATCAATAAAAGTAATCATATTTTATTGTTTTGAAAATTGAAATAGTCGTACTCGTAAAGTAATTAATATAAATATGAATTAATTTTTCTTATTTTTACTATTCCTGCCGTGATATCTTTGTTAATACAATACAGAGATAACGTGTCACAAAATTTATCGGAAAAGTATTAAACGGATACTATGATTTAATGAAAGTAAGTACATTAATAAATAGATTGAAACTGCTTATTAATACAATAATTAACATATCTTTAGCTTTAACTTAGGAGTTAACAATTGCTCTGTTGTCGAATTTTAGAGCAAACACATGTGTATTGCTTTTTATAATATTTTGTACGCTGTTGAAGAATTGAATGTGGAAACGAATGTAATGGGGACTTATGATTTTAGAATTTTGCTGTTGCCATCTACTGAGTTCTGAAGTAATCTTTTAGACAAAGACGACAAGCTCGAAGAAAGAGATAGCAAAGCACTACCATGACCTCTTAGATAGAATATAAAACAGTATTTAAATGTGTTGGAAAATTTTGTGTTTCGGTATTATTATTTTTTAGAATTTATCTTTAGCTAATAAATCATTATTATAATAAAACTGATTGCTTATACAGGGTGAGTCTGGGAAGACGCCCCCCCCCCCCTTTAACTTTTTTGTTATAAGTAAGAAAAAAATGGCTCATATAAAAGTTTTATTATTTTACATATACTATTTGTAGATATTTTTTATAAAGTCAGGTTTACAAGATACGACTATCAACTTTTATTTTTCAAATGGCAACCTATAATTATTTTAATAAAATAGAAACCGCCATTTTTTTCTCTTTTCAACGATGTATTATTTTTTATTAATGTGTTTGAAAAAATTCGAGAAAAATGCGATAATTTAGAAATATTAGAAATAATTTTTAAACAAATATTATAGGTGGCTATGTGAAAATAAACAAAACGTAATAATGTAAAACAATTAAATTAATGTCAAAAAGTATACATTTGTTTGTTACTTAATTTAACTTGTTTTGTAAACAAAAAAAAACATACGAAGAACCAATTAATTGATATGATTCTAATAATTGGTGAATCGACTGGAATCATAAGAAGAGCAAAAAGAATTTACCGGGATACGTCAAGGATCTTGTCTATCAGAAGATACCTACAGATGTAGAAGACATGACAGAGCGTATTCGAAATGCTTTTCAGAATATTTCGCAAAACATGCTGACAGATGTTCGAACACATCACGTTCAACGCTTGAATTTTTGTATTACAGAACATGGTCGTAATTTTGAACATTTGTTTTAAGTTGTTTTTGTTACTAAATTTGTTGTTTTAGTTTGCTAAGTTGTATAGCACTGTTACGTTTTGTTTATTTTCACATAGCCACCTATAATATTTGTTTAAAAATTATTTCAAATATTTCTAAATTATTTCATTTTTCCCTAAATTTTTAAAATATATTAATAAAAAATAATACATCGTTGAAAAGAGAAAAAAATGGCGGTTTCTATTTTATTAAAATAATTATAGGGTGGTATTAATAAAAATAAGTAAATACTTATAAGCATGTACTTATACGTATTAGCATTTACTTATCAGTATCAGCAAGAAGTAAAAGTAAATATTTATTTTCATATTAATAACCAGATGCTGATACAGTAAATACTTACTTACTTATAAGTAAGTACTTACATATGAAATTCAGAAGTAAGCCGTGTGTTTGTAAAAAAATAAAATTTTGATATTTGTTGACAGTTCAACATATCTTTAAAATAATTTCATTTAATAAATGAACACAGTGCACCATCTCTGGATTCATTGTTAACGCCAAGAAAGAGTTCTGTTAGCCATTCCACACTTTCGGGTGTAAAGCGATATAATTTGACAAAATTTTGTTCACTGGGATTTTCTCTACGAATTTTATCATTTTTACGGACTCATACGGCGTAAAACATGTTTTTTAAATTAATATTATCTTTTAAATTTTTGTTCGGTCCCCCATAAGCATGATAAATGTCATACTTATAAATTTATAAGTAAATACTTAATTCTATAAGAATCAATTCCATTTTATTAATACAGTTTTAAGTAATTACTTATTTTGATTATAAGTATAAGTCCATACTTTTGTCAAATAAGTATTTTCTTATAGCATCAGCTATTACTGACACTTTATTAATACGGATATAAATACTTACTTAAAAAACTTGGACGGTATTAATAAAAATAAGTAAATACTTACAAGTATGTACTTATAAGTACTAGCATTTACTTATCAGTATCAGCAAGAAGTAAAAGTAAATACTTATTTTCATATTAATAACCAGATGCTGATACTTACAGTAAATACTTACTTACTTATAAGTAAGTACTTACATATGAAATTCAGAAGTAAGCCGTGTGTTTGTAATAAATAAAATTTTGACATTTGTTGACAGTTCATATTTATATTTATTTATTGGAAGTTAACAAACTAATCTGGAATTCAGTTCTATATCAATTTTTATAATTTTAAAAATGTTTAGGCTTGAAAGCAGCGACATGGACTAAAATATTAATGAAAAAAGTATTATCTTCACGGTCTTCACCAACACCAATTTGAAAACCTTATGTAATATAACTTTTCGGCTTTTTAAAATAAGGACCCGCAGTTATAATTTCTTTAGATGTTTATTTATCAAGGCCGGAACAGTGGCGTATTATCGCACGGGGCGCAAAAATCGTACGTACTCAGGGTATCAGGGTGCAAAATTATAAATGATCACGAGGGGCTAAAAAAAAAAACAACGCAGCAAACGGCGCATGGGCTTGTGACGCAAACAAGGTTTATTTGTCAGTGGTCGGCAACATATCTTAACAATAATTTTATTTAATAAATGAACACAGAGCACCATCTTTGGATTCATTGATAACGCCAAGAACGAGTTCTGTTAGCCATTCCACACTTTCGGGTGTAAAGCGATATAATTTGACAAAATTTTGTTCACTGGGATTTTCTCTACGAATTTTATCATTTTTACGGACTCATACGGCGTAAAACATGTTTTTTAAATTAATATAATCTTTTAAATTTTTGTTCGGTCCCCCATAAGCATGATAAATGTCATACTTATAAATTTATAAGTAAATACTTAATTCTATAAGAATCAATTCCATTTTATTAATACAGTTTTAAGTAATTACTTATTTTGATTATAAGTATAAGTCCATACTTTTGTCAAATAAGTATTTTCTTATAGCATCAGCTATTACTGACACTTTATTAATACGGATATAAATACTTACTTAAAAAACTTGGGCGGTATTAATAAAAATAAGTAAATACTTACAAGTATGTACTTATAAGTACTAGCATTTACTTATCAGTATCAGCAAGAAGTAAAAGTAAATACTTATTTTCATATTAATAACCAGATGCTGATACTTACAGTAAATACTTACTTACTTATAAGTAAGTACTTACATATGAAATTCAGAAGTAAGCCGTGTGTTTGTAATAAATAAAATTTTGACATTTGTTGACAGTTCATATTTATATTTATTTATTGGAAGTTAACAAACTAATCTGGAATTCAGTTCTATATCAATTTTTATAATTTTAAAAATGTTTAGGCTTGAAAGCAGCGACATGGACTAAAATATTAATGAAAAAAGTATTATCTTCACGGTCTTCACCAACACCAATTTGAAAACCTTATGTAATATAACTTTTCGGCTTTTTAAAATAAGGACCCGCAGTTATAATTTCTTTAGATGTTTATTTATCAAGGCCGGAACAGTGGCGTATTATCGCACGGGGCGCAAAAATCGTACGTACTCAGGGTATCAGGGTGCAAAATTATAAATGATCACGAGGGGCTAAAAAAAAAACAACGCAGCAAACGGCGCATGGGCTTGTGACGCAAACAAGGTTTATTTGTCAGTGGTCGGCAACATATCTTAACAATAATTTTATTTAATAAATGAACACAGAGCACCATCTTTGGATTCATTGATAACGCCAAGAACGAGTTCTGTTAGCCATTCCACACTTTCGGGTGTAAAGCGATATAATTTGACAAAATTTTGTTCATTGGGATTTTCCCTAGGAATTTTATAATTTTTGCGGACTCATACGGCGTAGAACATGTTTTTTAAATTAATATAATCTTTTAAATTTATGTTCGGTCCCCCATAAGCATGATAAATATCATACTTATAAATTTATAAGTAAATACTTAATTCTATAAGAATCAATTCCATTTTATTAATACAGTTTTAAGTAATTACTTATTTTGATTATAAGTATAAGTACATACTTTTGTCAAATAAGTATTTTCTTATAGCATCAGCTTTTACTGACACTTTATTAATACGGATATAAGTACTTACTTAAAAAACTGTCAGTTTAAGCATTTACTTATTTTTATTAATACCACCCCTTGTCAGTATAAGCATTTACTTATTTTTATTAATACCACCCATAGATTGCCATTTGAAAAATAAAAGTTGATAGTCGTATCTTGTAAACCTGACTTTATAAAAAATATCTACATCTGCCATCAAATAGTATATGTAAAATAATATAGTTATTTATGTAATAAGTGTGTAAAGTAATACTTTTTTGGTCGAGTGCGATGTTTAACGCATGAGGCGCAGCCGAATGCGGAAATTGTAGCACGAGACAAAAAATACTATTTTACACACGTGTTGCATACAACATTTTTCCTACAACCGAAATGGTATTGATGTTTCTCATAATACTGAATGTACAGGCATCCAGCAGCTTCAAATACTGTTGGTACTCTTTTTCATAACGCTGAACAAAATGTAACTTAAACACTTAGAAAAATCTCATACAGACGATGATTAGTCTTTTATAATGTACAAATTGTACATTTAATATTAATATTAAAAATTAGGTTAGGTTAAAATACATGCCAAAAAATATTAATGTTCTTAAAAATTAGATTAGTACTCAGTCTGTTAAAAATCATATTAGATTTGTTTCATTAACAGTTGTATATTCATATTTCTTAATAAATTTTATTACTTTCATTATTATTTACTACCTAATTATAAATTTGACAGGTAAATTAATCGAATTTTAATGTTGCCTAGCAACGCTTATTTACTTTTCAAGCACTAGTGCGTGAAAAGTACTTTTCACGCACTAGTGCTTGAAAAGTGACACTTTACACACTGTAATGAGTGCGTGAAAAGTACTTTTCACGCACGGTTGTAGGAAAAAGCTTTTATATTTTTATAACTTATAATAAAAATGTTAAAGGGGGAAGCGTCTTCCCAGACTCACCTTGTACGTATACCTACACATATACGTCAAAAATCACCGCAAAATAAAACAGCAAATATCAAATCGGATTCGGACAATACGTTGAGAAGAGAAGAGCGACCATGGTAAAACAAAGTTATCTCTTTCTTCGAGCCTGTCGTCTGTGGACCTTATTCGCCGTCATGACCTTATTGTGAATTGGATTGTCGAATAGATGGTGAATAAATTATCCATATATTTATGAATAATAATTCTCGTTTGTTGGTTCCAAAGAAGTCCGGCGTATTCTCGCAAGTTGTTACATAAACATCGCATGTCGTGCAGAGCGGAAGCGCACCTGAGATTCGTTAATTTTATTATTATTCCATCGCGGTAATTAAAACACACTCACATACGCAGCCGAACAGCAGTGTCTGACTTTGAATACAAGTCTGGCTTTGCCTCGTAGATGCTTATCGTCTACGTGTCACCCTTGCATGCCTTATGTAAGCGCTTCTGTCTGCTTTGATCAACATATGAATGAATGAAATTGTGAACACATTACACCGTTTATTTACGTTCATTAAAATATTTCATAATTTGAAGATACCGTTTGACCTTGACTTTGGTTTTAGTATATATGTGCAATTCAAGACATGTGTTACAAAACTCTAATGCCCATACAGACTTAAATTTTAAACTACGTTTAAAATAAAAGAAGGCAAATAAAAAAAATCTGATGTGGTCAGCACATAACCTCTCGCCAGATATTTAATCTGGTTGTACGCATAAAACGAAATAGTTATTAACGTCATAAGGCTGATATGTAGCAAATAACAGATGAGGTTGAATGTTGTTATAAACAACCGTGTCTGTTATTTGTATATCAGCCGTGTGACGTTCAGTATTTTTCATAATAACATAAAATATCTTCTTAAAATTCTATTTTCTATGGCATATTGACAGGTGACAGCTCTTCAAGACAATTTCATTATGCTGCGATTTTTTTAGGAACACATGATTTTTAATAATTGTACTGTTATAAAAAATAACGGCGGTGGCTGTTTTGATGCATATATCGGTTGAGCATACAGTACTGTTAAAGCACATTTAACAATATGGTATTATGAAAAATATTTTTATATATTTTTTTTGTCTAACTACAAAATAATTCTCACATATATTTGCAAAATCTATGGGTTATTTTAATATAAATTATGTACAATACATACATTTTCTTTATATTCAATATCCTGAAATTTCCTTTTTCTACTTTCCTTTTCTTTTTCTTTTATTCGTCATTTTTTTGCAAATTACTTTTATATTCTTTTTTTGGTATATTCTTTTGCGTTGTTGACTTTTTATTTATTTTCATAATCTTCATAATGTTGTACAAATATTTTTGACAGAGGCATACAAATATTTTTGACAGTGACATTTATGTGTCAATTAGAAACATTTGAATTTCTTGCCTTGTAGTAGTTTGATCTGATATTTTTTACATCAAATTATTTTATATGCATTTCTTTATCTCTAAATCTATAGAAGCTATAATAATGAATTTATATTTATCGAATAAAAAATTTAATGTTCTTTAATATAAGTATTTACATAAATTTTCGATAAATAATATTTAGATGATTTTTTTCTTGTAACTACTACTTCCGGTTGTCCAATTGTTACCAAAACTTAATCAACTCTTCCCATTATTGTTAAATTGAGGAATCCGTAGTTAAAAATGTCTTAAGTCTTATAGTATTTGAGAAATCGTGAATCCAACATCCACATACACATCCACACACACATACGGACATCGTCGTAAAAATGTTATACTCGGATTCTAGGGACCTTAAAACGTGCTTATGCACTAAAATCTGGATATGCGATTTTTAGCATGAATACAATACCTACCTCTCTTAGCGAGAGATAAAAACATACATTACGTAATAATTCATTTGACATTTCATTTCAATGCAATATTGTCAACTGAAGGAACCTTTAAAATATAAGTTACTGTAACGGGAAACGGTTGCCGTCGCCGTCGCCGCCGCTGCGCTGAGCCAGTGTCTAAGTTTAGTGTTGACGTAATTGCCGCGCAACGTAAACAGACCTCGTATTCAATGTTTTTATCGCGAAGAATGTTCTAGTAGTTTCTCGAACAAAGACACCGGAGTATATAAACCCAGTCCGGGAAGGTATTCGGCAGTCTGATATAAACAAACGTCGTGAAATAAATAGTTACTGATATAAACAAGCAGTCGACGAGTAGAGAACATAAATAAATGTAGTTATATAAATAAATAAGTGAAATAAGTATTGTTTAAATAAATAATCTTAGTGTTTAAGTATTTTATAATATTCTTAGTCTTTAAATTAGTATTTAATATTTGTTTAACCATAGTAATCGTCATTTTTATTATCTTTTTAAAATTTATTTAATAAACTTTAATTTTTTATTAACAATAATTCTTTGATTTTTACATTTCACCCAAAAAATAAAACATTACACATTACGTTGGTGCCACCGACCATTATTTGCGAAATCGACTGGCGGCGAGAGAGGCAAAACGAGTATTACCATTGGACATTGAAATACGTGCTTTTCGTACTATTTTTCCTATTTCGCTTTAACTTACTTTTATTTGAAACTTATTATTAAATAAAATATTCAAATTTCAATATTAGTACAGCAAACAATTTCAATAAGCAGTTAAAATTTGGTTTATTTTGACAATTTGACAAAAGTTATTAAAGAAGTTAGGTTAGATTTAAAATTATAATTATTATAAGGTTATCATTGAATGAATACCTATACTGTATTTCAGATAAAAATAGACAGGCGAAAGATAGGGCTTATGATTCCAGCTTTCTGATTGGTCTAAAGGCAAACCAAGTTTACAATAGCAATATATAAAGCAGGTATATTATTTATTCCATTTTGACTTTATAATCTATTTAACAACTTTGTGTAACTGTTTATTATTTATAAAATAATTAAAAATTATCAAATTTTGACGTTCCGAGCTGTCAAGTATATTATACATGAAACAAAGCTATACCTTGTTCCATTTAAGCCATTCAGTATTGCAGAGCATAGGGAATAGTTTTGACCTCTCTGATTGGCTGAAATTGGAGACCAGAGACAAGTTTACCCAATGTAATTTCGACTACTTCAAGTTTGCGCTGTTGCCAGCTCCATCTACTGAATGGCTTAAATGGAACAGAGTATAATTCATAAGTTTTATGTGTGTAAAAGAGGTTGGCGCAGTAGCGCCACCAAGTCTATTCTTATCTGAAATACAGTATATTTCATTTACAACTACAATGATAGATCTGTGTTTGACACTTTACTAATGTACCAACTTTATAAATAAAAATATCCTTGAAAACAGTTGCACAAAGTTGAACTTTGTCACACGTACTAAAACAGTGTCATAAAAATAACTTTAATTTATGACAAGAACAACCAAAGTCTAACTATTAATGAACCAATTTCGTATTGTAAAACATGAAATTACAATAATAACCGTTGTAGACATGTCAGTAAAATATTGATGGACTTATTACAGGTTAAATCAAACAATTACGAATTATTGATATTGGTTGTTCATGCATTAATTCCGAGATATAATTTATATTAAAGAACCATGAAATTTGTTTGACGAATTGAAGAATTAAGAATGAACAGTCTGCTGTAGCAAACAGTAACAAACTAAAACTAGAATGGAGTAGACATACATGGTTTTGAAAAACACGTTCTGTAAAAATATGAAAAATGAGTTTCATCTACCATAAAATTATAATTTATGTAATACTTACGCAAATGAGTACTTCTTAAACTACTATTTACTCTCAAAACTGTAATTAAATCCTGCTTACCGAAAATTTGAATAACTTGGTAGTCAGGTACACACACTTACCTATCTGTCAGATCAGCATTAATCATTCGTACTATATAATTATAATCGTACGCACATTTTACTTAACAATTAACCACGATTTTTACACGTATTTTCCTAAAATTTATCTAGCATCTTTTGGTATATTAATGCAGTTTTTGTATGCATATTAGAACGGTGTATTTTTTGTTTTTGTTTACGAAATAAAATAATTATAATATGAAAATTTTAAAATGAGAGATAAGGACCTCATAAGAATTTAAATCTTTTTGAGAAAATGTTGGCATTTGAATATATATATATATAATTTAAATATATATTAGTGAGATTTAGTTACACACAATACATACTTATGATAAATATAAAGATTCTACAGTTAACAATTAACGTACAAAGTAAAATATTAATATTAATCACAAGTAAACTCATAATATTTCGGCCAATTACCTTTTTCAACAAACAAAGTATAAAACAAAACCTTCGCAAATGGTGAGAATATTCTACAAATTTCTTTCGGCTATTTTAATGATTAGATTTTAAACTTACAAAAACAAAAATTGAATACCTATTTTATTCAATAAGTATTCCGCCATTTAATATTGAGTTCCAACGCCTTTATTTGTAATACCAGCTTTAATTCTATTAGACATATCGTAACCCCTAAGCCCTGCATATTTTCCTGTGGGTATTGTCCCATATGTTTTGCAAGATAGGTTTTACTGAATGCACTGAATTTTTACGGACTTGATTTTATTGTGCCAGAAGTAAAGGGTTTTAGTAGAAGGTAAATCTGCATTAGAAGATGGCCCTTAAAATGCCGATGGTACATTATTAGTCATTTGGCCCATAGATTTTTACCACCCGCTACCCTTGGTAGGGGAGGTATAGGGATCGTGCTAAAAATCGCATATTGAGATTTTGGTAAATGAGCACGTTTTAAGGTCCCTAGAATCCAATTTTAACATTTTCATGCGTAATATAACCGAGAAATGTGCTGTTTCGGTTTCACGAGCAATATCTTCGATTATTAATCATATCACGAGCTTTTATTTAATGAGACAATATAATGAATTTTTGTGACACATTGATAGGAAATGGCACTTTACTTGAAGCTCAGAATAGTTTTTCTTCGAAAAATATCTTTAAATGTCATTTTTCGAGATTAATGTAATTATAAAAATTAAAGATTATTAAATTTTCTACAGATTTTCATTAATACTTTTTCTACATATATTATGGATAAAGTTATAAAATTATCTATAATTTAAATCCCGGAGCCTACGCTTTAAACAAAAAAACGCATTTATTCAAATGTATATAACTGACTAATAAATGTCACTGTCAAAGAACTAATCGTTTCAAATTAATAATAGTAACCTTTTAAAAAGAAAATAGTACGGTAAATAGAACAATAGGAAAGGAAATCAATACAATCAGTACAGTTTCCAGCATAAGTAAATATGTAGGTATGTATTTAGATTAATAAAAATTAACGATTCGCAAAAAAGGTTAAGCTAATCCTCATTTTTGGATTAGTGAATTCTATTCTATCCCGGTATTTAAAATTTAATTTTCATTTTATTATCAAAAAAGGTAGTTACTTGGATTAGATTAGACTATATTTTAAGAAATAAACTGCCAAAATTAGAGTAAAATTCGCTTATCCAAAAATAAGGATTAGCTTAATATTTTTTTTGTGACGAGCGGTAAATGGCGGAAGGTATTGTGTTAGCCACAACAGATTTTTAAAGTTTTAGGTCTAAAGAATTTTATAGAAATTTCCGATTTCAACGAAAGCGATTTATCGTTGATTTTTTAAATGGAATGTTTATATTTTCTGAATATTATTTAAATTATCTTTACAGTGATGCCAAATACTTGCATTTTATTAAAAATTAACCTATACTTCGTTTCACGTAAGAAAAAAGTGATGGGAAGATATCGGGATATTCTCCAATCAAAAACCAAGATCAAACTGCACCTATCTTCCCATCACTATTTTCTTACGTGAAACGAAGTGTAGTTATTAATTTGTTTAAGGAAATATTTTGACGTTTACCTGATATATGGTTTGTATTCGAACTCTTTCAATAAAGAGTAAATTTTAATACAATTTTTTTTCTCTTAATTCTATGACAGTTTGACATAAGTATTAAAAATTTCCCGCTTGTGCGTAAAATATATATTTTTCTTCAAGCGTATTACAATATTCATATTATGCTACTGTATACACACTATAGAAGATATTCATTGTCTTACTAGTACAAAAATGTTGTTATTGTTGTGCTAGTAAAAAAATGTTAGTGTCTTAGTTCAGCGCTGGCGGTGGCAGTCGTCACAGCAACACATTATATTGAAAATTGTTATTTGACAGTTGTATCGTTTTTGTTTTATAGTGTATACAGCCAGCTTTGGTTGAAATTGCAAACACTACAATTAAAAAATTCCAAAAGATGTCAAAAAATCATTGAAACACTTGAAGAAAAAATAGTATATGTTATTCGGAGTAGAACGCCCTTTTTGTGTTTTACCCAGCTTGCCTAGCCTCGGCTGGCGCCTCGGCCGCAATAGCTGGGTTCAACACAAAAAGACCGCTTTCTACTCCTAATAACATAATATACTATTCCGTACTTGTATCGTAATAACTATTAACAAAATTTTGTTCATTCACACATTTCTTTTAATTTTTCCCTACTATAAGCCTCCAACATATTTTTTCTTCTAATGTAGTGGTTTCTCGATGGTTGTTTTTCTTTGGACACCCCTTCTGGTGTTTTGGTTAACCACCAGTTAATAAACAAGGGGCGGAATGCGCTACCTGCCGTGTGGCTAACGGTTCCTTGCTTTGCTTCCTTCCCTGCCCTTAAATATACCTTATAAGGCTGTGGTTTCACCCTGTAGTTCTACAAGGGCGAAAGAAACCTGTCCATGTTGGCAGGTCTGCGCCACGTGACAGGGCAATGAAGTGAAGGATTATGAGTAGCGGTGAATAAATAACAACACTGTTAGAAAATAAAGGGATGCAGGTTCGAGGTACAAGTGTAATCTTCATAAAAAACGAATGGAAATTTTTCAAATTTCAGTATCAAAGAATGTATCATTTTCTGTGACTATTCAAGAAATATCAATGTCAATTTTGGATCAAAATGAAATAAATTGACTGTGACAAATTAAAAGAAAAAATCTGATGTGGTCAACGCAATACCTCCCGCCATTTAATTTTTATTTATTCAAATATACATATATGGCATCCAGCCAGCAATGGATTTACGTCATCGTTAAGGATTTTTGAAATTTTCTATATATTTTTAAATATATTTTATAAACGGTATTTTATTGGTTTTTCTATTATTACTATGTATTTGAAACCATTAATAGGAATATTTGAAAATATTATTATTAATACAAAATACGGGGATGCAGGTTCGAAATACAAGTGTAATCTTCATAAAAAACGAATGGAAATATTTTAAATTTCAGTATCAAAGAATGTATCATTTTCTGTGACCATTCAAGAAATATCAATGTCAATTTTGGATCAAAATGAAATAAATTGACTGTGTGACAAATTAAAATAAAAAATTTGATGTGACCAACACAATACCTCCCGCCATTTAATTTTTATTTATTCAAATATATTTACTTATGCTGAAAACTGTATTAAGTGCCATTCCATATAACTATGGCTCTATTTACTATTTTCTTTTTAGAACTTTACTATTATTAATTTGAAATGATTAGTTCTTTGACAGTGACATTTATCTGTCAGTTACATACATTTGAGATATTAACTTTGTTACCAAATAGTATATTAATCTTTAATTTTTATAATAACATAAATCTCGAAAAAAATTACATTTAGGGCCGGTATTTTCATCTCCGGATAAAGTTCAGGATAACTATCCGCCAGATAAATGATAAAATATCGCATCGAAATAAAAGCATAAATGATGTAAATTATATTGAATGTCATTTTTTGATGCGACATTGTTCATTTATCCGACAGATAAGTTATGCAGCACTTTATCCGAAGATGGAAATATCGGCCATTAAAGGTATTTTTCGGAGAAAAACTATTTTGAGCTTCAAGTAAAGTGCCATATCCGGTTATCTGATTTACACTACACCAAAATCTAAGAACTTCTTTCCACATAAGAATAACGTACAAATACAAGGTTTTAAAATTTTCTGAATGATTTGACTATGAGTCAAGGATACACACACACACACACACACACACACACGCACGCGCATACGCACATATGCACATACACACATAAAATCATAGTAAAAATGTTAAAATTGGATTCTAGGGACCTTAAAACGTGGTCATTTATCAAAATCTCCATATGCGATTTTTAGCACGTTTCCTATACTTCCCTTACGAAGGGTAGCGGGAGGTCAAATATTTTTCGAATTGTCAATGGCACAAAATTGACCCTTGTGGTGCACTCTCCACGCCAGCAATGAGTACCTGTGAGATGACGCCTAGTAAACGCCCGCACAGTACAAATATGTCATCATCGTTACCGATATCTGCGTACAAAGCAGATTGCCACACCCAGCAATGGGTAATATGCCGTGATGATATATTTATTTATTTGTTTTTTAAACAATTTTACTCATTTTCATTCCTTAAAGTATTTTCACTTTAATTAGTTCTTAATATGATAAGCTTCTGAAGCTTTGAAGTTTATTTAATAGGAATTTTAATGGATTGAAGCTTCATACGTTGTTTTAATTGTTTATTGTTGGAGACACAATTTTAGTTGACGTTTCGGCCCTGGTTGTAGCCCGTTTCAAGTCAAACGATGTTATGTTTCATTTAGTCAAAATTTAAATGAGATATTATAGAAAATTTTGATTTTGATTTTTTGATATATTCCAAATCATGTTTATGAGTTATAAATAAATAAACAATTAAAACAACGTATGAAGCTTCAATCCAATGAAATTCCTATGAAATATTTCTTAATATGTTATTTGTTAATTTCTTGTTTGGCGTTATCTATCTTGGTCACATCAGTTTTTTTATATTACATATTATAAAAATATGATTTTCTGTCGGTGAGAATCTATTCGAGAAAACAATTCCAACACATAATACAGAATTGTCAGTTTAAATAATTAAAATTCAAAAGTATTCATACTCATACCGCACACTTGTTCTTTCACTAATTATTCTTAGCTAATTAAGAAATTGTAGAAAATTGTACACAGAATCATAACGACCTATGCATGCATTACATATCTACATACACGCTCAGCTGCTCAGGTTTGACAATTACAATTCAAACAGTGTTACAAACTTAAAGAAAAACTTGCAGAAAAACACCATCACTTAGGTTTCAGGGATTTTTTACATCTTAAATTAGGTTCGAGTCTCAGACATGCAATGTTCGGATTCTGTGAAGAGATATTTTTTTTGTTAAGTTGGAAATATAAGTAGAGGAAGATTATTATTTGTTATGTTAATCAAAGACGGCTTAAATAAAGAGCAAAAAGTGTGGGAAATTTAAATTCTGAAATCGTATTATAAAAATAATATTAACAGTTTTTGTTGTGGCATGATGTATGGAAATATTAATGTATTATTATTATTATTAGATTATTACTGTTTTATATAAATATTACATACACGATTTAATATAAAAAAATTCTCATGGGCGTTATGAAATTATTTATAATTTATCTATGTGCGTGATAGATATGTATTAACAATTAAACATATTTTGAAATGTACGAGTATATAAGCAATTTATTTCGTATTTTCAACAATGTTTAATTTATTTATATGATTCATCGAACTAATATTAAAAGAAGAAAATATGATGTGGCCAGCACATTACCTCCCGTCAATTCCATGTTTAAAATAGCAGTGAGCTTTAAGTTAAGTTTAAAGATTGATCTTTTGTAAACAAAATCTAATTTATCTTTCCAATAAATAAAAAAGTCTGTAATACGAAATTTTAGATTAAATTTTATTATGTTTTGCCTCGGAAATTTGTTAAGAGCTCCAAATTAAGTACCACTTCCAGTTTATCATATAAGTATAGTCAAAATCGAGTTTTAAATACCAAATTTGATAAGTTTTTAATATATTTTTTCAAGAAAATCTGTTTATAGCTTTCTGTAAAGTACCTACTTCCGGTTTATTAATTTGAGAAAAAAATCTAATATGTCATTCTCATTACTATAAAACTCATATATCAAATTCGAAAAGTTTTGGATTGTATCAATATATTTTTCACGAAAATATGTTCAGATCTTCAAATAAAGTATCACTTCCGGTTTATCAATTTTAGCCAAAATCTAATATGTTGCTCCCCTTCATATAAAAGTCTTTAATACCAAATTTGACAAGTTTTGGAATATATCATAATATATATTTCACGAAAATCTGATCTGTTCACAGCTTCAAGTAAAGTATCACTTCCAGTTTATCAATTTTAGAAAAAATGTAATATGTTCTTCTTATTAATATAAAAGTTTTAAATACCAAATTAGAAAAATTTTGGTGTATATCATAAAATATTTTTCACGAAAATCTGTTCAGAGCTTATTAATTAATTTAAAATTATCAATTATTTTATCCAACACCTATTCATAATATACGTGTTACTATGGTTATTTGAAATAACTAATGAACAATATTAGTCACTCCGTGAGAGAATATTTTAGAAGTCACGGAAGAATTATTACTGATTTTGTGTGTTTTTTTTTTTAATATAAATAAAAAATAATTTTACAAAATTATTTTATTATTGAAATAATTTAACATTATGAAACTTTTATACTAAATAGGTTACTTATCTTTACACAATTGACAGCTGTCGTGTACGGCTGATGAAATGAAAACGAGAAACGAGTTTTTGGTTACTTGCTTCGGAATTAAATTCAAAGATGCTGCTTGTGCTTTTAAGTGAATACGTTTTAAAGGAAGGTCCTCATTTTCACCCATTTTAATGTATTTTTCTTTCAAATAATTCCCAATGACAAACAATAATTATTACAGCAAATTTTTTGAATAACAATATAACAAAACCATTCAATGGCTACTTTGTATTTTAAAATACTACATCAATTGACTTTGTCAGTGTCAAACGATGAATGAAAACAATAGTATATTAAAGAACGTGTTTTATAAGACATGTTTTTTTCTAATTGACAAGTGCGAAAGAAAGTCTTATAAAATGAGTTCTTTATACTATTTTTTATATTTTGCGCCTTCTACAATAACATTTACTTACTCAATTTGTGATTATATTTGTAACCATTTGTACATTTTCATGTAAATAATCTTCTCTAAATAAAAAAAATAATAATAACAATTTCGACATTATATTATTAAAATGAATTGTCATGTAACTAAAAATAAATTAAGTAAAAATGGGTTAAAGAAACGTCATCTAGTACTAACCGTCTAAAACAAAAAATTGCGTATCGAAATGAAGGTCATTACGATACGCAATCGAGTATCGTAATGACTTCATTATGAACGCAAAATATAAAAAAATGATTTAAGAAGGTTTTAAAAAAGTGTTGGATAAAACGTTGTATTACACTCGTGTGGAATGTTATTAGTTACTAAAGAAAGTTAGCCACTCGCCCTGCGGGCTACGTGACTAAACCTTTTCTTTTTCTATTATTTTGTAAATGGATTTTTTGATTTTCTTAAAAATATGCAAGTATGCACTTAATATGCATTTTGATTATATATATTCTCTAGCGATTAGGTATATATGAGTCACGCTAGAATTATTGAGAATAAGAAAAAAAACATGTAGGCCGTGCTGTGATCAAATAACGAATTTAAGTCAAGTCTAAATAATGCGAATCAGCAATTTTCTCATATATTTCGAAAGGTGTTCAAGTAGAAAATTAGTATAGTCGAAGAGTGCGTTGAAAATCAACAAATTTATAGTACATAAAATGTCGAGACGGGCTAATGTATATAGTTATCATTAGAAGAACAATATTTTTTTGTTCTACTTAAACATGAGATCTGAGAGCACCTCATGGTACTCAACCTCGCTTGCCTGCCTGTAATTTTATGTTTTATGGGGGTTCCATCATGAAACAAACGAATAATGAATTCCCAGAACACGAATTAGAAGACCCGTTTCTCTGCAGCCAGTCAATAAGGACGATTTTCCTTCGACTTATTCATTTCTAAAATTATTACCTTTGTCTTTTGAGTAGATAAAAAAATACTCCGCGAAAAAAGTTAATGCGTTTTTGCACTTTGGGTAAACTGACCCGACCTGGACAAATTGTTTCCCTGAAGAATTCACTTTATTAATCATATTATTTTTTCGAATAAAAAGTCCTAATGTGGGGCTACCGAATAATGCGGTTATAATTTTGCTAAGGACATTCAAACAAGTTTTTCGGGAAAATGCACTTTTTGAAAAAAATATAATTGTTTGTTATTTCATCTTCAGGATCATTTCGAATGGTAATTTTCCCACAAATTATATTTGGCAACTAATCTATATTTTTTGTCACTGCTGAATATTAACATTTTACAAGGTTAGCAGGGACACAATAGTTAGTTTAATTATTACAAGAAACTACGGCAATAATAACTAGATGTTCTTTTATTAATTATATTCACAGATATTATTCTACAATGATAAATATAAATGTTCTAAAACAATGGAATCACATACAGGTTTGTGACTCCAACACCCGAACATAGGGATTTAACATGTAAAATCATATTTTCGTAATTTCTTGCTCCCGTAATTATTTTAGTTAAAAAATCTTCAAATAAAAGTTGTAGAGCATAAAATTCTGCATGTGAATCAATAAACAAAATTAATTTTGCGTGCCGTGTAACCTCAGAAATTAGGTATGAAAATGACGTAAATCACCTCAAAAATAGCGATAGCCATGGAATTGAAACAAAAATTAACAAATTCAAGTTACGCTGCATTAAGGTACATTCACAAATGAAAATTAGGTTTAGATTTATAGTTTCTACTTTAGATTTAAAGACTTTGACCGCTTATTATGTAATGACTCCATTCACACTTCAGAATTTAGGGTCTCTAAATCCAAATCATAAAGCTAAACATTGCATGGTCCAAACTTTAGGTTTATGATTTAGTTTGACGTCACAAACTTAACCAATGAGAACGAGTCTAAAATAATATAGATATATACACCCGTCTTTATTAATTATCCACTTGGAGGATTCGGCATCTTTAAACAAATGCGAGAAGAACATGGAGACTGTCATAATTAAATTGCTGAAATATAACCAATAATGCCAAGCGAATGACAGTTTCACGGCGCACAGGTGCCTTGTTGAGTACTGCTCTACTGATATTTTAATCTTGTTTTTGAAGTATTTACATAGATGTCTGTACATATCAAAACTAATTTTCAGGTAATTTAAACTTACATTTATGAATGACTTTCTTAAACCTAAACAAAAACCATAAACCTAATTTTCATTTGTGAATGCACCTTTAGTTTATAACTTTGTAACTTTTTTCGTGAATTTTTAATTTTTATTAATCTAAATACGTACCTACATATTTAC
The DNA here is from genome assembly GCA_963082715.1 of Harpalus rubripes. Lineage (NCBI taxonomy): Eukaryota > Metazoa > Arthropoda > Insecta > Coleoptera > Carabidae > Harpalus > Harpalus rubripes. The sequence goes on from OY720448.1 coordinate 9,289,783, forward strand.
TTATCCTGGAAACTGCATTGTTTTCCTTTCCTATTGTTCTATTTATTTTTTTCTTTTTAAAACGTTATTATTATTAATTTGAAATGATTAGTTCTTTGACAGTGACATTTATCTGTCAGTTACATACATTTGAATAACTGCGTAACAAAGAAGTTTTGTTTGTTTAAACCATAGGCTCCGGGATTTAAATTATTTACACTAAAATCTAATGGGCTCTTTCCATAATAGAAAAAGTTCAAAATACAAGATTTCAAATATTTCTGAGTGATGGTATTTGAGTTAGAGTTGAGGATCCACACATTCATACACACACATACATACATATACACATACATAATCGTGAAAATGTTAAAATTGGATTCTAGGGACCTTAAAACGTGCTCATTTACCAAAATCTCAATATGCGTTTTTTAGCACGATCCCTACACCTCCCCAAGGGTAGCGGGAGGTAAAAAATAGGTGCTAGGCCCACCGGCCTCCTACAAGTCATGGCCTTTTGGGAATTTTCCAATTTCGCGGTGGCCCTGTCCGTCCCTTGGCTTAGGTGTTTAGGCCATTAAAAACTTGAATAATTTAAAAAATAACACTTGAATCCATTCATAGCTTTTGTTATACAGTTTTAAAGTTTACTTTAAATATAAATGATATCAATTTTCTAATTTGTTAAGTAGAGGACCTCGTTCTAAACCTCATAAATTAATGTTTGAAACTCCAAGTAAATTTCTGTGGCTTTCATATATTATGTAAATCTACAGGGAAGTGCTTCAGTAGTGCGTAAAGTTATTTGAATGCGTAAAATTGCTGGTTGTGTGATAGGTACTAATTTGCCTAAACAGGGGCGCGGATAGATATGTATCAGCGCAACCTGTTGTAAAATCACCGAAGGCAGCTCAGCTATGCTAATGCTATGCCTCAGAATTACGCATTCTATAACGCCCTCGTTCTATAGCACAACACGCAAACGGATATGTGTGAATTTTCATACAATATTCAACATGTTATTAAAATTAGACTAGAAATAATATATTACTTTATTTCTCACTAAAGTATTATGAACTGTTTATTGCTAGGATACGGTGTATATAAACATATCTATAATATGAGGGCATAATCATTCATTATGTCCTCATTATAATCCGATCATCGTTTATGGAAATAATATGAACGGCATATAATAAAATTATTTTCTTTTTAATTATATTACATTACAATAATAATAAGGATTGATTACAACAATTAATACATTAATTGATTACAACAATTAATATAAGAAAACCGATTTGAAAGCATAACACAGAAATCATTTTTAATTTAATTATAATACTTAAAATTGATTATGAAAAGGGCCTTAAACAACAATTTACTTTCACCACACATGTAATAGTAAGTAGGTACGTCGAATTGCAGACTGCAATGTTTCGCATTGATTTTGGACGGATGACGGATCACTTATGACACATCCAAAGCAGTACAAACTCTCTAAAATGTAAAAATATTCAGAATTAAATGCATAAGAAATAAAGAACTGAGATCTGTCATGTGAAAACGAACCTCAAAATATAATACTTACATTTTCTACAGACAAGAATGGAATAATTAGGGGAACATTTATGCGTTTGTATTCCTCAAAGTATGCAGAAGCATTCAAAATAATTTCTTTCCACCGTTTCGATAAAATATCTTCCGAAATATCAAATTCACCCATTCCATCATCTCCATTGATATAGAACCAAACGTTGATATTTAAAAAATAAATAAATGTTGATAATAAACAAAACAATTAAAAGAACATCCTTAGCAACGCCAAAGCTTCAGCATTATTGTAATCAAAATTATTATAAATGAAAATCACATACTCTAGTGAGACGTAAAATCTTGTATGCACCACGAGCGTTACTAGATGATAATGCCCATCGGACGACATCTATCCCTCGGGCCAAAGGCCTTCGGGCTAGATTCTCGTCGCCCTCCTGGCATTATCATTATCGTAACGCCCTTGGTACATAAAATACTATTATGGTTACGGAAATTATATAAAATATCCCCGGTAGACAGTAGAGTATTTTTTTGCAAAAACATCTAGTAATGCAATCTCCTAATTAACAGGTGAATACGATTAAGTTGTTGCACTTTTTCATTTTGTGTTAACGTGCCGTCACCGTCAGATGTTCGTGCTTCCAAGGCTAGTGCGATGTTAGTGACATTGTCACGTGAACGCTCTCATTAAGACCTGAGCATCTATATATATACATACATCATGATACTCACAGTTCATACACATATTCTCATTTTAGATCTTTTATTTAAATTTCAGAATGAATATGGTTAATAATCCAACACACGTGTAGCTAAAGTCGTTTACAAAATGAACAAATTGTAGCGTTGCCCAGTATTTAACACTTTTTAACAGTAATACTTTGTCTGGTATAACTTTATTATAATTATTTTAATTTGAATTTTTTCTTATCTGATATAGTCATATAATAAATCTTAACAGTCTTATTTTGCATGCATTAGAATCTCATTTTTTAATTCGTATAATGTTCTCTGAATTTTAATTACTATAATAACATGAATAATAAATGCGGACCAGATTAAAGAAAAAATATTCAAATTAGATCTTAAATAAATTCAGAAATTAATATTGTTAGCTTTAACAAAAGACGACATGCAAATGAGCGGTTTCCCACATGAATCGAAATTAATTGGGACCCCCAGAATAGCATGCGACATCAGCGGAATTTTAGAGAACTAAACTAATGGCGGCCAATAGGACATATCAAAAATGTAAACGTCAAACATCATCGTTTCGTAGATGTACTCAAACAGATTTTATAATTTCATTTGAAAATGTGAAACATAAACGAATTAAAGAATATGATCATAATATACACTAAAATGTGCTGTGTTAAAAAGTGTACGAGTACAACAAATATTCTAATACTATTCCATAATTTTTGACAAAGAAGATAAAATTGATTGACTGAACGTTATTACTACATTTTTACCCTAAAACAAACATTAAAAAGCGTTAAAAAATCTACTTTTAGTAGATTTGTAGATTTTTTTAAAGAAAATAGGGCTTTTAATATTTATTTTTAGGGTTAAAAATGTCATTTTATGATATCCGTATTGAAAACAGACAGATCATTAACACTAGTGTTAATAGAAAATTAATTACTTTAGTAATGACGAATGCAACAAATAGACATTTTTGACATATGTCAAAAAATTATTAATTATTAGAAGTACAAATTTTAATATAAAATCTGATGTGACGAACACTATACCTCCCGCCATTTGATTTTTATTAATTTAAATATACATACTTACATATTTACTTATATGCTAGAAACAGTATTAAGTTCCATTCCATATAACTATGGTTCTAATTACTACTTTCTTTTTGAAACGTTACTATTATTAATTTGAAATGATTAGTTCTTTGACACTTTGACAGTGACATTTATCTGTCAGTTACATACATTTGAGATGTGAACTGTGTAACCAAGGTGTTCTATTTGTTTAAAGCGTAGGCTTCGGGATTTAAATTATAGATAATTTTATAAATTTATCCATAAAATATATAGAAAAAGTATTAATACAAGCCTGTAGAAAATTTAATAATCTTTAATTTTTATAATTACAAAAATAAATAAATATAACATTTAAAGGTATTTTTCGAAGAAAAACGATTTTGAGCTTCAAGTAAAGTACCATTTCCGACTATCCGATTTATACCAAAATGTATTGGGTTCTTTCCATATTAGAACGAGGTTGAGAAACAAGGTTTCAAAATTTTCTG